>CM035423.1:179896571-179994071 GCA_020310875.1 Ceratopteris richardii | reverse complement strand
TGGGATCCACATCTGTTTAGGAATCCTTATATCTACTTAATTACTCGTCATCATTGTATTAGCATCCTTTGTCTTACTTCCATCCACTGATTATGATATATGTGATGTTTCTTCCTTATCTTCAACATCAATTGTGGTAGTTAGCAAGGGTTTAGATATGTGTTTTATACACAAATTCCTCCTACCCAAATCATGCACCATCTAGGTCTAGAAATGGACTTATCACTCTTTCCACAAAGGATTTGTTTCAACCTATGGGAAAATTAGGGAAGCCTACTGGTGGCTAGGTATTTATGTGAATGTTTGAGACTTTGTGAGCACTTGTGCCACATGTCAAGTTCAATCCTCGGTTAGGCATAGAGACATATTACATCCAACTTACCCTCCTTTTATTCATTAAGGAATTGATAAAATGACATACTTAGTACTTGCTAGAGAAGACTTGACTAACCATGTGGAAGTTCGAGTTCTTCATACTAACACTACTTATACTATATGGAAATTTCTTTTAAAAGAACTGGTTTCAGGATTCGGCTACGTGGGGAAAGCAGTTGTGGATTGCAGAGAATTCGATGTGAGAGAGACAAAATAACTATTTCATCAACATGGACTTTGTTTGTCTCTAACTACTACCTATAAAGTTGAGGTTAATGGTAAGATTGAGAGAGGTCATCCTTCTAATGTGAAGATGATCTCTAAGACCTTTAATGGAGACATAAAGCAGTGTCCTAGATATCTTCCATTTGCATTATGTGCATATAGGATGGGAGAATGTGCATTCTCTAAGTGGGGAATAGACTTTCTAGGTCCTACTAATTCCTCGACCAAGGGTTCACATGTCGAGTATATCATTGTCGTAATAGATTATCTAAGCAAATGGGTAGAGGTAAAAGCAACCAAGAAGAACGATGCACAAACAACACAAAAATTTTTATTCAAAAACATGACCATGAGATATGGATTATCAATAGAGTTGGTAAGTGATCCTGGTACTCACTTCTTGAACAAGGTCATTGAATATTTATTATAAAAATCTATGGTCATTCACAAAAAGTCTGCCTCGTATCATCCACAAGCAAATGGACTAGCTGAGAGCACAAATAAGACCCTATGCACTATGTTGACTAAGCTCATTAATAACAAATATTTTGACCAAGAAAAATAGCTTCATCATGCTATTTGGGCATATGGATTTGCCTATAAAAATGGTTCTCAATGCCACTCCCTTCTAGATGGTGTTTAGCCAGAATTACATTGAAGGTAGCACAAGAGCATCAATGGAACTGTCATGAGATATCATCCAAAAACTTTGACCTAGAAAAATTGGGTGGAACTAGATTGAGAGCACACAAGGGTATATACACTATAAAGAAGAGACAAAATGCATATTTTGATGCACATGTGAAGGATAAGGGCTTGAAAGTGGGAAACTTAGTTCTAGTATATACTTTGAAGCAACACACACAAAATTTGGAAAAGTGTGGCTATGGACCACTGATCATCAATAGGATATCAACAAGTGGAGCTATCCAATTAGATACCTTAGAAGGTGATGTGTTACCAAGCTATATCACAAGTTAAGGAGTGAAGCGTTATCAAGAACAGTTGACAAAGGAGATGCTAAGTTGACTCAATATAGCTAAGAAGCACAAGGAAGAAGAGAAATGAATCCATGAAGAAGCACAAATAGAGGCCTTAAAGTCTATTAGACATATGAAATTGAGAAGACAATGCATAGATCAACCTAGGCATGTTAATTATGAAGACCCTAGGTATCACATGGTTATGTGTTAGACCAAGAGTGTTCCCTCTCATCATATCACAGATAGATGACCTTTTATAACAATAGAGTTAAGATAGGGCATGATTGTGATGACAATCAAGGCTTTGATTGATTTGGGGGTAGCTACTAGTGCTATACAGTATTCGTGCTATGAGGACATGAACTTGCCAATTAATCCTATTGAAGCTTATCTTGGAGGATTAGGAGGAGTGGAAACCCCTTGCATGGGTGAGGTGGAGCTTCTTGTCTCTATTCAGGATGTCCATATGAAAATCAAAGTGTTAGTTTGCCATGGTGAAGATCTTATTGAATCTCTCATCCTTGGTCAAGACTAGATCTATGATCATGCAGTCAACTTAAACCTAAGGAGCAGTCTTCTTCAGGTTTGGGTAGATGAAGAGCATGTCACCATAGGAATAGAAAGTTGCAGAATCGATAATTTAGGCATGTCATAAGATCCTAGCACTTCTAGGATTGATCATGAAGGAAAAGATGTTATTTTCCGAAGCTATGTGATGCAAAAAGGTCAAACTCCCTCCTTTTCCAAAGACACTAGTGTTCTCAATATCTCAATCAAGGAAGTATGATAAGTGGTTCTAGAAGACTCTCGAATCTAGAAGAATGGTGGCATCCCAAGTAAAGCAATCCATGGCATAAAGCATATCTGGGTATACAAGGGCAAGTACCCACTTGCTCCCTTGCTGGAACAACCATTGCCTAAGGAGTAGTTTATGAAATCAAACTAAACAATGGTAGTACATCAGAGATTTCAATCACAACATGTACTCTCTATTTGGGCACCAAAGTGATTGATGGAGGTTGACCACAATCCTAGATAGATCTCGGTGCCTAAGACCTACTTATAAGCTCTTATCACCACACACAAGATCTTTTGATTTAATCAGTTCTTACCAATCCCAACTTTTCATAAACCAATAAGGAAAGTTGTTGTAAACACACATTCATAACAAACCACTTGATCCCACCCTATAACATCTATGTACACCACTAGATGCATGCAGAGCTCATGGAATTGCACAAATATGCATCTAGGTTACACACTAACCACATTAACTCTCACCCACACTAACCTCACACTTCAACCACTAACTCAGCCAAACCATGCAGAAAAACATTCAAAGGGTATCATGTTGGTATTGTAAAGGGAACAAGTCTTCATCAAGTTTCTATTACAATATTAATGTGATTCTTCTTCTAGAAGATCTATAAATAATCAATTACCACAGTAACCATGGCTAAATTAGGCACTACTTTCCAGGTAGTTGTTGGTAGCCAACTTGTGGACATTGACACCTTGCCTATCTCTAAACGACCAAAGGAGAGGCTGAATGCACAAGTGCACTTGCAAACCATTCCCATCCAAGACCCTCCTAAGGGACACATGGCTAAATTTAATCCCCTCTCCCATTCATTCAACCAAATCGCATGACTCATAGGTTATGCTACCTACATTGGGGAAGTTGAGTGTGAGTCTAATAATGTATAAGGAAAATATTAGTTTTTCACACGAGAATTCAAGAAATTTCATAATGCCATAGAACTCCAGACCATCTAGCATAAGGCAAGATTAGTAGATTATTTCAATGCACAACTACCCACACCTCATTTTATGATTGTTATTACTTGACCATCACGGTACAACCTAGTAAGGTCAAAAGTATGCCAGGAACCTTTGGCATTCCTTCTTTAATGTGCAACAACAAATTAAAGAATTTTGGTGATAGAGAATATGATGAACACGAACCTCATGAAGCTCAAGGACATGATTTCCATGACCACAAACATCGTCATCCTCCTCATAATTTGTATGCAGCGCTTTGGCCTCCCTAGGCAATATTGGTTTACTTAATTGCATAAGTGAGTTTGGTTTAGTCTATACCTTGGGGAGACTAAGAACATGACCGTCAATCTCCCTATCTAGATCATTGACCAAATCCATGCCGCTAATCAGAGATGGACCAGCAATATGATTTTGAATGGACCTTGTGATCTCACTCATGATATCTATAGATGTTTGGCCTATGATATTCCCATTTAGAGAGCCTGATCTTAGAGAGAGTCAAACCGTTCAAGAGTAGAAAAGCCTCAGCACTCCCATCCAAGAGAATGAGAGGATCCATTCCTTATGCTCAATAGGGGAACACCTTTTGCACCGATTTACGCTTAGACTGCCAAGGAGAAGTATGGATGGAGATCAATAGATGGTACCACCTATACTTATAGATTTGGAGTTTGTAGGGCCTATCGGCCTCGATGACTTGGGCAATGTAGACTTTGAACATCTCCTCAAAGATATGGATATTTGTTAAGAAGAAGAAGAAGAGGAAGAAGAAGAAGAAGAAGAAGAAGAAGAAGAAGAAGAAGAAGAAGAAGAAGAAGAAGAAGTAGTAGTAGTAGTAGATGGCGATCAACAACACGAATAGGAAGAAGAGCAACATGAAGAACAACAACATGAACAAGACGAGAAAGATGGAGAAGAGGAAGATCAAGAGGAGGAAGGAGCCCTTCCATATACAGTAGAGCTCTGTAGATTACGTGATGGAATAAATAGTGTACAAGATAGAGGAAGGCTCTCGTTGCATAGCTGTGACTTACTAACACTACAGTCACAACTCAAGTAATAACCTCAACACCCTCTTTTAGTTTCCGTGCTCCCGTATCCTATGCCAAATTATTCTCCTCCATTACCTATCCCTTGTATACTAATTCCTTTGAAACCGCCCTAGGCCTCCCACTAGGTTCCATGCACTTGGCCAAATCATGCTCTTAGATTGATAATTTAATGTGTGTAACAACCCACCACTATATGCATTTGCTTGATGATAGAGATTTAGTCCCTTTCATCACAAATCCCTAAGACTTTGTGAGTCTAGTTACACACATTTTTGGCATTTTTTTTGGAGATTGGGCTTACATTGATGCACCATAGTGCTCCCTCCTTCTTGAGAGCTCCATGATGATATCCTCAGAGTAGAAAATTTGAGCTCCTAGGGTTGCAGATGATACTTCACATTGAGGGTGTAGAATACTTAGAAAACACACTACACAGGGAGCATGAACATAGAATTCTTAGGTGTTACAAATGCGATCAAACTTACAGTCTGTGGTTGACTAGACCACTATATGTTTTATTAAAGAAAATATACAAAAAAGTGTTCGATGGACATTTGGCCTCTCACATGGACACTAACGGTAACAATATCCCACTAAAGGCCAATATGGCCAAAGTAACTATGGGAGAAAAATAAATAATGATAAAGAATACCTGAGTGTTAGTATACAAACTATACCTCCCTCCTGATGGGCATGTTACACAGTGTACAAGTGACTATGTAAGATCAGGAATCAGGTAACCCCCATCAAGTGGCAAGAGTGTTGAAAGCTATCCTATGGTAGAGATTTAGTCAAAGCATCTTCAACATTATCTAGAGTGTGAACCTTCTTAAGAATAATGCGCACAGTGGCTAAGCAATCTCTAATTTAGTGATACCTCAGCTCAATGTGCTTGGTCTTTGCATGATAGACTAGATTCTTAGCCAAAGTAATGACACTTTGACTGTCACTGAGCAAACGAGGTACATGCAGAGGTAAACCCATATCACAAGCAAGAAGAGAAAGCCACAATGCTTCCTTACATGCCTCACTTGCTGCAACATACTTTGCTTCTCTGGTGGAAATAGTTGTACATTCTTGAAGATGAGATCTCCAAGAGATAACACCTCCAACAAAATGAAAAATGTACCCTGATGTAGATTATGATTGTCTACACAAACAACATAGTCAGAATCTGTGTATCCAATAAAGGATGCTTTCCCTCTACCTAAGCATGGACACTTGTCCTTAGTTCCACTGAGATATCTCAAAATCATCTTAACCACTTCCCAATGTTTCTTTCCAGGATTAGACATATATCTGCTCACAACTCCCACTATAAATGCAATTTCTGGTCTCATAGCTACCATAGCATACATGACACTACCAATAGTAGATTGAAAGGGAGTTTTGGTCATGAATTCCTTTTCCTCATCTGATTTGGGGCAATCATCCTTGCTCAATTTCACATATGTGGGTAAAGGTGTAATCAATCCCTTTCCACCCTGCATATTGAACCTGTGAAGTACTTTGGATATGTACTCACTTTGAGATAAGTATATGCATCTTTTACTCCTATCACGAGTAATGCGCATGCCAAGAATATGTTTGACAACCCCCAAATCCTTCATATCAAATGTCTCACTCAACTTCTTTTTGAGAATTGACAAGTCATAAGAGGACTTCCCAGCAATCAACATATCATCTACATAAAGTATCAAACATATCAAGTTGCCATCTAAGCATCTCTTTGTGTAGACACAATGAACCTCATCGCTTTGACAATAGCCTTGGGACGTCATAAAAGCATCAAAATTTTGGTACCATTCTCTAGGGGACTATTTAACTCCATACAAGCTCTTCTTGAGCTTACAAACGAGACTTTCCTTGCCAGGAACTACATGAACCTCTGATTGTTTTAAGATCTCCATGCAAGAAAGTAGTTTTCACATCCATTTGGACTAGCTCTAATTCATTCATTGCAACAAATCCAAGCAATGTGTGCAGGGTAGTCATGTTGACCACTAGAGAGAAGATTTCCTCAAAATCAACACCATGTTGTTGCTTAAAAACCTTTGCAACAAGTCGTGCTTTATACTTTCGAGAAGCACTATCTGATGTAAATTTTAGCTTATATACCCATTTACATGGTGAAGACTTCTTGCCCTTTGGCAAAGGTACTAAATCCCAAGTACCATTCTTGTGAATAGAATCCAACTCACTCTTCATGGCACACTCCATTTGACATGATCCTCTGTCTGCATAGCCTCTTTGTAGCAAGAAGGCTCACTGGCATCTCTTAGCATAACAAAATCTAAACGTGGAGCATATCTATCAGGTGGATGTGAGACACGTGTAGAGAGTCTCATTGGTTGCTGAACACGAACATCTGTAGACTGATCTGATCGGACATTCTCTTGAATGTCCCTATGTGTAGCATTTTTATGCATGCTAACTAGAGGATTAGTATCCTCAAACACCACTCTTCTCACTTCAACCTCCTTAGTGGGTTGTTTATGCATCTTAGACTCGTTGAAAATGACATCACTACTTCTAATCATTGACCACATTTTAGGATCCCATACGTGATATCCAAATTGTCCCTCTCAACCATATCCAAGAAAAATGCATTTCTTTGACTTATGGTCCACCTTTTGTCTAAGACTCTTGGGTATATGAACATATGCGTCACACCCAAAAACTCGAAGATGATCATAATATGGTGGCTTCCCTGTCCATGACTCTTGTGCCACTTTCAGACCTTTGGTAATACTAGGCGAAAGGTTAATCACATGAACTGCAGTCAATACTACTTCTTCCCAAAAACCTTATGAGAGGTTTGCATGATGCAACATAGAAACTACTCTATCTTGAATAGTTCTCTTCATCCTTTCAGCCACATTCTGTACTGGGGTATAAGGAGCTATAAACTCTCTATGAACCCCTTTAGATTTATAGAAAAGGTTGAATTCATGTGAGCAATACTCATCCCCACTATCTGAACCTCAAGACTTAATCTTAGTTACTTTTTCAGTCTCAAGTGAAGCATGCCATTTTCTAAAACTAGGGAATACCTCATCCTTCCTTTTGATAGGATATACCAAAACTTCTCTAGTATCATCATCAATGAAAGTGATAAAGTAAAGCGAACCACCTAAGGACCTAGTGGGCATAGGACCACACACATTTGTATGAACGAGATCTAAAGGCTGAATTGAAGAGTCAATGTGCGTTCTATGCACATTTCTGGTTTGCTTTCCATATTTAAAATGCTCATAAAATGTCAAATCAGAGAAAGAAAACACAGGTAAGTAGCGAGAACAAGAAAGATTTTCCATTCACTACGAGATATATGGCCCAAATGACCATGCCAAATACAAGCCATAGGTTGTTTAATAACAACTAATAAGTGTTCTTTCTATGTACAAATAAAGGATAAAGTGAGCCAAATTTTCTTCCTTTTGCAATAACCATAATGCCCTTTGATATACAAAAGGATTGAGCATAGAAGACCACCTTGTAACCAAGGTTATCAAATTGACCAACTGACATCAAATTGCATGACAACGGAGGTACATGTCATAGATTATGCATAGTAAATTTTAAACCATCAATGAACTACACAACCATATCTCCAATCCCCACAACATCACACTCGTAAGAGTCACCAAGTCTCTGCATAATTAGAGAACCATTTTTTGTGTGGTGTCACACAAAAAGAAGCACCAGAATCTAGCAGCCATGTGTGGGAAAGAGAATCAACCATAAGAGGCTCAATTAGCACAATACTATCAAGTGTCAACACATCAGCATCATAAAAAATAGCAGTAATTTCTTCAATCTTCACAGTCGAAGTAGATGGTGTAGGTAACTGTTTAACATGCCCATCAACATTTTGTCCTTTACCTTTAGCATTCTTTAATGCATAACAATCTTTCTTTATGCTAGTCTTATTTCATTGACCATTCTTTTCCTTGTTCTTGCTCTTGCAATGTTGTTGATTCTTTCCTTGGTAAGAATCACCAACATTATATGCATCTCCACTCTAAGTGCCAATCAGATATTTTCTACAAATCTCCTCACTCAAGAGTGCTCCACATATGTCATCATAGATGAGTTTACCAACAGGTGCACTATTTCTAATAGTTGTGCACAACGTATCCCATGATGATGGAAAGGTACATAACAACAATATTGCTTTCACTTCATTATCCATATCCATTTTCTGAGCCTGTAACTGGGAGAATATAGCATCAAACTCATTTAGATGAGCAACAACACTATCTGTGTCCTTCATGCGAAGGCCATATAATTTTCTCATCAGATACACTTTAATTGATGTCGTCTCTTTTTCATATGTATTGCATAACTTTTTCCAAAGCTCCTCTGCACTTTCATAGTCTAATACTATAAAGTAAACAGTATCTGCTAGGTGCAAGCAAATGGTAGACCTGGCCATTTCATCCAACTCATCCCAATCATCTTCATCCATATCAGTAGGCTTCTTTGAAATCCCATTTATTGGCTTGAATTGCCTCCTTTGAATCAGCACATCTTTAATCTGATTCTTCCACAAAGCAAAGTTTGTGCCATCAAATTTTTGGATCTCAACATGGTCTTTTCCCTATAAATTATAGCTCCTCCTTGGAACACTAACACTAGACCCTAATCCACCAAATGTGCATGAGACCTCTGATGCCATGATGGTAGAGAAACAAATAGAATGACAATGGAGCTAGAAGAGTCCAAATGCCAACAAATAAGTGTATCAAGGAGTAAATCGACCACTGTGTAGTTGACAAAACCAAAAAATCTTGAAAGATTTTGCCAGAGTATCCTTCGCAAAATGAGCATATGACTTATGTCAAAATATCATAAAATTGCAAATACTGACATGTTTACCTACATAGTGAATCACTTACTCCACTGCATATAATCAATTACCCAATAGAAGCCAACTAGGCTTATCGAGCACCTATGAGCAACTATCGTATAGCTCCTATGTCGAGGTTGGAAAAGTCTTCCACATGCATCATCGAAGAGATCCTGACATCTGGGTGTCTCCCAGTTAAGAAAACCTCACCACGACCCTCTTTATCAAATGTAAAAGGCTTTATGCAAAAAAATGCAATCACTATATCAATGACCACATGGACGTACATAAGCAATTTCCAGAGAAGCATACATGGTGTGCATGTGCTCAATATATGGAGTAAAATGACACTAAAAGGCTGAATGCAGAACTTAAAAAATAGCCAAAAACACCTACAAGTGTCTATCAACTTTGATATTTTAGGCTCAAAAGCCTACATAAATTTGCAGCGGCTGCTCCCACCAAAACTAAAAACCTTTCAAGGAACCTGTAGTTTTATGAGTGTGGCTGAAAACACAGCCCCAAAGGTATTTATTGTCAGAGAAGTACAAAGAACACTCTTCTTGATTTTCTTCGACCTACGTGAAGAGAACTATGTGCGAAAGTACTCCAAAATGGCACCAAACGACACCCCAAAAATGCTTCAAAAACAGGCTTTGAAAGCAAAGAACGAAGCTTTGAGGAACCAAAACATGTTCAAGGTAATTTTAACCTTAGTCTTTCCCATTCTTCTATCACCAGAAGAGTTTAGCTTAGTGGCAAGAGATTGCCACAGTTAAGGAGCTCCAAGGGAATAGTACTGGGATGGGTGACCTTCCCAGGAAGTATTGGGAACCTCTATCTTCCTTAATCATTGAGGTCCTCCCTCGCGCGTAGCCAACGGTGCCAAGGGTGATTTCGGTGACTCGGATGAAAAGGTATGCCGAGGTCTATGCCTTGGTCACCACTTTAGTCGTAAGCCTTGGCTAGGTGGGCAGGTGCTCACTTCACTCGCACAAAAGGAACAAATATTTTGCGTCGAAATGCTCTAATACCAGTGAAGTATTCTGATGGTGATGCACCGCAGTGCTCTCTCCTTCTTGAGAGTTCCACGATGATATTATCGGAGTAGAAAAACTGAGCTCCTAGGGCCGCACATCGTACTCTATAGAGAGGCTACAGAATACGTAGAAAACACAGTACACAGGGAGCACGAACATAGACTTCTTAGGTGTTACAAATGCAATCAAAATTATAGTCTGTGGTTGTACACGAGTGTGTGGAGGTTGCCCGATCTTCTTCTTCAGTGCTCTTGTGGTAATGTATCAAAGAGAGAGAGAGAGAGAGAGAGAGAGAGAGAGAGATAATTTGAATGGAACTTCTTGATTGAGGGGAAGAAAGATCAATGATAGGAAAATTTTGGGAGGAGTTGAACTTTTGCAAAAGACTAGATGCTCATAGGAATAAACATTTATGATCAATTTTCTTTGCACATAAATTTGGAAGGACTGGAAGAAATGACAAAGGGGGTTCGCAGATGAATAGAAGGGGAGAGATGGATGCAAGTAGGAATTGATCAACCACTAAGACAATGGAAGGAACTTCATGGTAGGGACACTTTTTGGCTTGGGGATAGCACCAAAGATAGGGCAGCAACAAATCAGATACACAATGTTGAAGACTTGAAGAAGGAGGATATACAGTTTCAATTGGGAACTCAGACTTCACATTAAACCTATATTCTAATTAGAGCTTCAATGGATGTGAATTTCAGGAGAAATTGATCAGGGTGCACATATATTTTGTATGGAAGAGGTGGAGGAGATAAGAAAGTGAATGATGTGAAGAGGGTTGCTCGACTAAGCAGGCGGGATTCTTTTACAAAGCTTTTAGATATGAGAAGAGCATCTATAAAATTTCTCTTAATGGGCTTTCATCATCATTCATTACTATAGATGAATTCATCATCATTCATTCGGGTGTTGCGGCAGTTGTTGGGATAGATTAATCAAGAGGCCACCCATAGATTCTAATTCAGAAAAGACTGGAATGGGGTGGGGTGGCAGAGGAGGGCGAGGTTGCGAAGCGGTTTCGGTGAGGAGTTGTTGGGAATTTGGTGGGGAGTAATTGAGGGAGGAGATGAAGAGGTTTCAGCAGTTTCGGTGGGGTGACTGGGCTTGATGGGACTGCGGGGTGGTTGCGGTGGGGGAATGGGGTTAACGGGTGGTGGTTTGGGAAGAGCAGAGTCAATGGTTGTTACCTTATCTATTGATTGTTGTTCCGTTTCTACATTGTTGGTTTCTGTTTATTCGACTGCCTTCAGTAGTTGAAATTGATGCTGTGTCTGTTCGATCCTGTTGTTCTTGTTGCTCAGCCGATGATTCATTGTGCATTGAGGTGGCTGTATCATGGAACGTCTCTTCTTCGTTCTTCTCGTCTTCTTTATTGTCATCTCTATCTTTTCCGGCTGAGCCTTGTGCTTCACTTTCTGAGGAGCTAATTCTGATGCATTTCCGGCGGAACAATTGGTTGAGCTCTTCTTCATCTTCTTCTTCCTCATCGTCTAGCAACTGTATCGACTCCTCATGTCTCAGGACGGGCCCCTGTGGTGGTGGTTGAGCGGCGAGTATGGTTGGAAAGAGAAAGGAAAGGATGTGGGGAAGTCTGGATCGAGGGGTGGTTCCTTTATTGACTTGTTTCACTATGGCTACACATTCCTTGTGGATACAGTGAAAGAAAAAGGATGCAAAGTTAACGGGTTCTTGTGCAGCAAGGTCGATGGTGGAATAGAATGCGCAGGATATACCGTAGGTGCGTTTCTGGAGGTTTAAGATGGCGACTAAGAACTGGAGTGCAGTTCTTTCGGGTTCAGGGCGGCAGCGGATGGCGTATTCGTTCGATGAATAGCGGGGAAAAAGTTCTACCACTCTGGCTACGGGGATGCTTGGGCCATTCTCGCGGCCTTGTGGGGTGAGGCGGAAGGCTTTGGCGAAGGCTTGGAAGGTTACTACGGTTCTAGATGGTAGGGAGAGGAAGATCCATTGTCGTTCAGCGATGGGGGATTGGGCGATGGCAGGGATGATCTGCGCGAAGAAGGGATGGGCTTCCACTGAGTGCCATGGCAGCTCAACGAAGTTGGCCAACCCTCGGGTGCGCAGGTATTCTCCTACCTCGGTAGGGATACCATCACGGAAGGCTGTGAAATTTGCCAACGCTTCCATTGCGCACGCGAACACGAATACACAAAGCACAGAGCACGAATACACAGAACATAGAAAACACCAGCACAATCACAAGAACACAATAGCGTTTTTTGGCGCAACCGAAGAGATTAAGTAGAGACATTACGATGGGGGGGTAGGAAGTGATGGTTATCATTGTGCAGTGCTGGAATGATACTGCTTTTAATTTATCGTGCATACTTGAGTAATTGGTAAGGAGGGCGGCTTATGACAAAACGCGGCTATTAAAAAAGAAAAGAAAGAACAAAAGGAAAAGTAAAGAACAAAACTAAAAATGCGGTCCACCACTGAATGTTTTAATGCGGGCTAGCAGCGTGTTGATACGGTCGCAGCTTCGAACCGTTGATTGCTTTTGGAAGTGGATTTCCGGTCAATGTAGTCAACCCAAAAGTTGCTGGACCGATTTGCTCTGAAATCTTGTAAGGGCCGAACCACCGTAATTTGAATTTGCCTGTGGACCTATTTGACTTTGCATTATAGAAAAGTACACGCTGTCCTACCGAAAACACTGGAGTCTTCAGGTTTCGATCGTGCGTCCTTGCTTGTCTTAGTTGGACTTCGTGCATGGTTAAAAAACTGAGCCATCGGTGCTCGTCTAACTCTCTGAGTGTGTCCAACCGAAATGACAGTGAGTCTTCCGGTAGAAGTTTCTGAGCGATTGCTACGCGTAAAATTGGTATGACTATCTCCATTGGTGCTATTGCTTCTAAGCCATAAGCTAGTTTGAAAGGTGTCAATCTTGTTGTTACCTTGTATGTAGTCCGATATGCCCATAGTACTGCAGGTAGCAGTTGATCCCATCTTTCCGGTGCTTCCATGATCAATTTCCGAAGTATATTCAGCAGAGATTTATTTGTACTTTCGGCCAAACCATTAGCACGAGGATAGTAAGGAGAACTAAATTTATGTGTGACCTGGAACGACTGTGTAAGTGCCTTCATTAAATTGTTTACAAAATGAGTGCCTTGATCTGAGACAATTTCCAGTGGTAAGCCAAAACGTGGAAAGACATGGGTTAGTAGACACTTTGCTACCGTAACTGCTGTAGCAGACCGTAAAGCCCAGGCTTCTGCCCATCTGGTTGCATAATCTGTACAGGTCAGTATGTAACGGTTGTTACTGAAGACTGTTGGAGGTGTAATCGGACCGATAAAATCTAGACCCCACTTTTGGAAAGGTTCCAATGGTAAGATGGGTTGCAGAGGAAAGAGATGTTGCAAAGGCTGGCCAGATCTTTGTATCACATTGTTTGACAAACTGTGAGATATCTCTGTACATCGTTGGCCACCAGAGACCACTCTGCATAATTTTTCGGTGAGTTAAGTGTGTAGCAAAATGGCCACCGGAAGGAATCGAGTGAGCCAAAGTGATAACTGAGTTAACTTCATGCGGTGGAATATATCAAAGTAGGATTCCGGTGTGATCTACATAATGTAATTCTCCAACAATTAACCGAAATCGGCGGCTAAAGACTGCAATTTTTCTGCGTACTGCTCTAGAAGTCTGAGATGGAAGGCAACCATCAGTGAGAAAGGTCAAGATCTGATCATAATATGAAAATCGGATAGGTGGGTCTGCAGAATCTTCATTAATTGGTTCTGTCACATAAATCGCGGGTGTCGTGTCATCTATGCCCACTGGAGCTTCACCGGAATCTAAGCGGGATAAGAAATCTACTAAGGCATGTGAGCTGCCTGGTCGGTGAATGACTTCGTAGTCAAATTCCTGCAAGAGTAAGACCTATCGCGCTAATCGACCACCTAGATGCTGTTGCCAAAGTAGATAGACAAGTGCAGCATGATCTACATGAAATGTGAATTTACGGCCTAGCAAGTAATGTCTGAATTTCTTGACAGAATATACTAGCCCTAGACATTCTCTTTCTATTACAGAGTAATTCTTCTCAGTAGGAGCTAATCTTCGACTTGCATAATACACTGGTCTGAACCGTTTATCAATTTGTTGCATCAACACACTTCCTATTGCTATATCTGAAGCATCAACAAATACATGAAATGGGTGATCCCAGTCCGGTGGCTGTAAGATAGGAACTTGTGTTAATAAATGCTTTAAACGATCAAATGCTATCTGGCATTCCTGGGTCCATTCAAATTGTCGAGGAGTCTTGGAGATTAGCTTGTTTAGTGGTATAGCCAGATGAGCAAGCCACCGTAAGTGCCTTCCATGCCACCGTACTTGGCCCATAAAACGCATGACTTCTTTCGGTGTAGTGGGCACCGGAGCTTCTAGTACTACCGAAATTTTATCTGGATCTACTTGGATACCTTGTGCAGATACAATGTGGCCAAGTAACTTGCCACATGAAACCGCAAACACAGATTTGTTTGGGTTCAAGCAGAGTCTATACTCTCTGCATTTCTGAAAGAAGCACCGTAAATGGAACAGGTGTGCTATCATCTTACCAAAAATTGAAAAATCGTCGAGATATACTTGCATAAAGGAAGTGAGATAAGGAGAAAATATCTCCTGCATACATCTTTGAAATGTGCTTGGTGCGTTTCTTAATCCAAACCACATTATCGTACAAGCAAAGACACCCCAGTTGGTAATAAATGCAGTTTTTGGTATATCTTCTTCGGCCATTCTCACTTGGTTGTAGCCACTGTATCCATCTAAGAATGAATACATCTCGTGGCCTGCTACTTTATCAAGCATGGTATCCAAAAAGGGGATTGGAAAGGGATCTGGTACAGTTGCTGCATTTAATTTCCGGTAATCTACACAGATTCTCAATTGCTTGTTTTTCTTTGGCACAATCACAATCGGAGAGATCCATTCAGCATGCTCTACTAGCACGATGAATCCAACTTTTAGTAACCTATCAAGTTCTACCTTTACTTGAGATGCATAATGGGGATTCATCCGGTAGCTGGTTTGCTTTATCGGCCTTGCTTCTGGCTTCAGCATGACCCTGTGCTGGTAGATGCAGGGGTCCAATCCTTTCATGTCTTTGTAATCCCATGCAAAGACGTCGGTGAATTCTCGGAGTAGCTGGATTAAACCTACTTGAAATGTTTCCGGTAAGTTTTGCTTTATCTTTACATGACGCGGATGATCTTCTTCTCCTAAATTGTAAGTGATCAGCTGATCTTCGGGGACATAGAACTGTTGGTGTTTCTCTGTGTCGTCTATTGGTTTAAGAAGTTGCTGCAGTTCATTGTCATGTGTCGAAACAGTGTCTTCCTTCTTAGCTTCTTCTGTGATGGGTATTACTGTACAGACTGAAGCGTTCCAATTATCTACAACCGACTGTAGATCAACAGTCCCTAAGGAAATTAAATCATCGTTACTCTTTAGAAACTCTTCTTCTTCATCATCTGATAATCCATCTAGTATATGGATTGGTTCAGCAAAATACGGTCTAGCGTGTAGCTCGCAAGGTTGTATAGCATCTAATTTTACCACATCTACGATTGGCATCTTTAATCGTAAGCTCTTGTGCAGACCAGTCCATTATTACCTTCGCATGCTTCAGCCAAGGTCGGTTGAAAAGAAGGTTGTAATCCAAAGTGGATTCTGGCAGATCTAGTATAACAAAGGTCATTTTAAAGGTCGAACCTTGCAAAGTGATGGGTACATTCCGCACAAGTCCTACGGGATGGACTCTTGATTGATCTTCCATTCTGACGAAAAATTGAACTGGTTCGATTTCGGTCCATCCTAACCTTTTGCATAATTCTACAGTCGCAATGTTAACACCAGAGCCTCCATCAATTAATACATGTGTAATCTCATGATCCTTATACCATACTGTAATCAAGGGAACTGAATGATCAACCGTAGAATCAGGTTTCGGTTGAACTGCTACTGTCGCAGGAATACAAGAAGTCACCGGACTGAACTGTTGTTGGAACTGTTGTCGAATTCCAGGTACTAATGCCAGTAGTTGGCCTAGAGGTAGAGTGATAGATGCCTTAGATAGGATTTCCCAAGCCTGTTGAGATTGATTGACAGGCTCTACTGGTGTTGAAGTTGATGCCTCTGCTGATGCGGAGGTGTCTACGATTGGTAATGTATCTATTGCTGATGATGTTCCTGCTGCTGACTCCCTTTGTTGTGTTCCTTCCTTTGTTAACGATGGCTGGGTTACCGGAATAGGCTCTGGGAAGATTGGTGGTTCTGCTGTGGTCCATTGACTAGCCTTGTTGTACATTCTGTGTTGTTCACGTATCCCTGGTTCAAATATTTCTGCTGTCGGTTGCAGTTGTTTACCGGAACGGGTCTGGACTGCAGCAGCCTGTGTTTCCACGGGTGTGATATGTACCATGTTGGCCATTGGATTTTGACGTTCCTTCTTCCTTTGATCATACTCAGTTGCATCCTTACAAAATCTCCTAATATGTCCAAATTCGCCACAAAAATGGCAGCGTGGTGGTGGTAAATTGGGATTTTCCGGTGGTGGTCCGTTCTGCCAGCGGTTTGCATTATAGTTGTTATTCCTTTATCCTCGATAATTTCGATATCCTTGCTGCTGGTTGTTTCTCATTTGTGGAGGCACATAGTGGTTGGCTGGCTGCCCTTGTTCTTGGATAATTGCATTGACAGTCGCTGTTCCCTGTACTCTAGCGTTGTATGCGCAGTTTTTGGTGGTATGTCCGACAGTGTTGCAGATAGCGCACAATGTCTGATTAAGTGCACAATTGGCACTAGTATGTCCTAAATTTTTGCATGTGATGCAGTATACTTGTCTGGTCATATCTTCGGCAACATTTATGTTTGTTTTTAACCACTCCAAATCTTCTGTAAATCCACCGACTTTGTTTTCCAGTTGCAGAGTCATTGCAATGACTGCATCGAGTGTCATGGCTCCGACACATCTTATGATCATGATTTGCTTAAGTTGTGGAGTCAAGCCATTGATGAACCACTGGGTGATAACGTCATCTGGTAAGTTAGCATGGGCCGGTGGTAGCTGCCTTAAGTGTGTTCTGAAGAGAGTAGCATACTCCTGTACGGTTTGATTTGCCTTTTGTCTGTTGTTCTGCAGATAGTCAAAAATTTTGGCTGGATTCTTTTTTAGTCTGAATCGCTGTAGAAAAGCATCTCGTACTGCTTCGTAGGTGCCGAAATGATTAATATCATATTCTATAAGCCATCTGGCTGCTTCATTGACAAGTGTAGATTGGAAGACAATGGCTTTGTAGGTCTGATCTGGTGGATGGTTGAGAACTGCATAGCTTATCTCGAAAGTGCGTACGTGAGCATCCGGATCATCTCTTGGGAATCCACCAAACTTCGTGTACCTCACTCCTCTAGGAGTCGGCCTGGGTGGACCTAAATGTTGTTGTTCGTTCATCATGAGTGTATTATACCTTTCTTCTGTATCTCGGGGCTGAATATCTGCACTATCGGAATCTGTATCGTCGGATGGCGCACTTTCCGGTGCAATGATCTTGCTTAATGTGCTTCGAATCTCTGTTTCGAATAGCTTTCCTTCCTTCTTGATGTCCAGTGTATGGGAACTTGCTTCCAAGCGCGGTGGTTGGGCTGAAGATTCAGAAGAAAATGCCAAACCGTCACCGAAAAACTATGATTCTCCTATCGAAATATCACCGGAAGGCACAAAAATTATGCCCGAATACGGCGTTTTTTCGCCTTCCTTGATTTCTTTGACTAGAGTGCTTCTAATCGTAGATAAATTTGAATCTCTTCCCAAGATTGTTAAACTAGTTTCCAACTGCGTCTTGGTAGGTTCTTGAATTACTATATCTTCGACAAACTGTGCCGAAATAGTACTGGAATGTACCAGGGGCGTAACACGTTCCACCGGAATATGACCGGAATCAGTTCTAATTTCTTAACTTTCTTGATAACTAGGCCAGACCTAGTTGTACTTTTACCTTCCAGAGCTGTCTTTAGTACATTAAGTACCCCAGACTGATGGTTCTTGGGATACGTTTCACCGGATCGAGTAACCGGCATGTATCATTTTTTGTACTAATCACGTAGTATTACTAATGGAACAGTTTGCAACAATCTGGTTCTGTTGCTACGTTCAATCGAACGATAATCTGGATGTGCGATTCTGACAGACTACTGGCAATCTTAATGTCACCTTCCCACAGACGGCGCAAAATGTTAAATATAAAAATAGTGACGTTGTGTTACTGACTAGCCGAAATCGTTACCGAACAAAGATTAAACGTAAAACAGTGATTCACCATAAACTGTGTTAAACTTTCAGTATTATTACCGAAAGGCATTACCAGACTAACGTGGGTTCTTGGGAGTGGTAGGGGTCTGTTAGACAGAGGCCCTGTACTCTTTTCCCAATTCTTAGTCACAACATCAAAAACATGAATGCGCGTCTTAGCTCAGTTACTGGTAGTAACTAGACAATATTTGGTTCCTTTACTCCTGCGTACCGAACTTCTCCAGACTAACCTGCTATTGGAACACAGCAGTAGTCTGAGCTACAGACTCAACAGTAATAATCAACCAGAGATAACACTTTTAACCAACAGATTCGTTTGTCATAACGCTTTACAGCGATCTCAAATAAAAGTTCACGTTTACCGAAAGCAATAGTTTGTCCTCGTCACCGAATACAATAAGTTCAATAAAACAAACATAACGTATTCAACAATGCATCAGGTTGCCTATTCAACTCATACGGTAATATAACTACTCAAACTGACTCAGGGTACTTTAACAACTGAAGAACACACGACAATACGATACGATAACAATACTCAGACACACAATCCGTCATTCAACTACCCGTTACGGTGAGCTTCAGTATAAACAGACGATGTAGAACTCGATACTAACAATAATCAGAACTTCACAACAGTGTAAACAATACTCTGACAATTAATTAGGCGAACAATCTGGCAATTCCAGAAAAGACGTCTCTCTGACCATTCTCCTTACATTGCTTTATATAGAATTTACAAGATACGCGTACCAACTTTTCACGCGTATTTCAAAAACTCTGTTACATCTGGCAGTCATTACATTTGTCCCACTCCGGCGGCCGACTAACAAACCCTACAAATCAAGAAATAAAAATGCAGTTAAGGAACTAGGAAATTATGCAAAATAAAAGCATTTTAAGGCCTCTAGATATACCTGAGTGAAATGTTGACCACACTATCTGATATTTCAACATGAAGCTCCCACAACATTTTGTTGTCTTCAGGTCTAATGTCAAAAAACAATTCATTTTGCCATGGCATTGCAACATTAACTATTACCTGCCCATCTCCTTTCTTGAGGAGCTCTTTATTTGCTTTCTGTAACTTTTGAATCTGGGTTAAGATGACACTTTCCTCTGTAAATAATCCCTGCTTCTTCCTCTCCTCCTCACTATTTGCTGCAGTTCTAGTTTCATGATCATGAGTGACTTGAGCGTTGATCTCTTCAATGACAACTGTTGTTTTGGGTGCTCGAGCTGGAGGTATATTTAAAATATCGAAGAATTTTTTATCGTGGTGATCAATAGGAACCAGAGCTTTATCAAATTTATATCTTATTCTTGAAACAATAACATAATCCTTCGCCATTAGTGTTACCCTATGAGAATGAGCAGCACATAAGTAGGCATCATTCATAAAATCAATAGCAAAGTCCTCTGCAGCTTCTTGCAGGCATAGTAGTGCTTGAGTTTGCCACCTCACATTGACAAAGGATGAGGTCTTCATCAAAGAACAGAGGTTGGCTGAGATCTGCTTGATAACTCTCATAAATGGAAGTCTTGGGATCAACAATCCCACAGACTTTTGAGCTCTTCTAATTTCCCTCAAGGACTTTACATGGTACTTGACCCTTTTTTTTGAAGGCTTGTCTGGCCCATTGGCTTGAACCTTCTGGGAATTTTTCTCTTGGACATTTTCCCCCTTGGCATTTTGGTCCTGACCCTCTTGGTATAAGCATCATATTTTAATACATGTGTAATCTTATGATGCTTATACCATAATGTAATCAAGGGAACTGAATGATCAACCGTAGAATCAGGTTTCGGTTGAATTGCTGCTGTCGTAGGAATACAAGAAGTCACCGGACTGAACTATTGTTGGAACTGTTGTCGAATTCCAGGTACTAATGCCAGTAGTTGGCCCAGAGGCAGAGTGATAGATGCCTTAGATAGGATTTCCCAAGCCTGTTGAGATTGATTGACAGGCTCTACTCGTGTTGAAGTTGATGCCTCTGCTGATGCGGAGGTGTCTACGGTTGGTAATGTATCTGTTGCTGATGATGTTCCTGCTGCTGACTCCCTTTGTTGTGTTCCTTCCTTTGTTAACGATGGCTGGGTTACCAGAATAGGCTCTGGGAAGATTGGTGGTTCTGCTGTGGTCCATTGACTAGCCTTGTTGTACAATCTGTGTTGTTCACGTATCCCTGGTTCAAATATTTCTGCTGCCGGTTGCAGTTGTTTACCGGAACGCGTCTGGACTGCAGTAGCCTGTGTTTCCACCGGTGTGATATGTACCATGTTGGCCATTGGATTTTGACGTTCCTTCTTCCTTTGATCATACTCAGCTGCATCCTTACAAAATCTCGTAATATGTCCAAATTCGCCACAAAATGGCAGCGTGGTGGTGGTAAATTGGGATTTTCCGGTGGTGGTCCGTTCTGCCAGCGGTTTGCATTATAGTTGTTATTCCTCTATCCTCGATAATTTCGATATCCTTGATGCTGGTTGTTTCTCATTTGTGGAGGCACATAGTGGTTGGCTGGCTGCCCTTGTTCTTGGATAATTGCATTGACAATCGCTGTTCCCTATACTCTAGCGTTGTATGCGCAGTTTTCGGTGGTATGTCCGGCAGTGTTGCAGATAGCGCAGAATGTCTGATTAAGTGCACAATTGGCACTAGTATGTCGTGAATTTTTGCATGTGATGCAGTATACTTGTCTGATCATATCTTCGGCAACATTTTTGTTTGTTTTTAACCACTCCAAATCTTCTGTAAATCCATCGACTTTGTTTTCCAGTTGCAGAGTCATTGCAATGACTGCATCGAGTGTCATGGCTCCGACACATCTTATGATCATGATCTGCTTAAGTTGTGGAGTCAAGCCATTGATGAACCACTGGGTGATAACGTCGTCTGGTAAGTTAGCATGGGCCGGTGGTAGCTGCCTTAAGTGTGTTCTGAAGAGAGTAGCATACTCCTGTACGGTTTGATTTGCCTTTTGTCTGTTGTTCTGCAGATAGTCAAAAATTTTGGCTGGATTCTTTTTTAGCCTGAATCGCTGTAGAAAAGCATCTCGTACTGCTTCGTAGGTGCCAAAATGATTAATATCATATTCTATAAGCCATTTGGCTGCTTCATTGACAAGTGTAGATTGGAAGACAATGGCTTTGTAGGTCTGATCCGGTGGATGGTTGAGAACTGCATAGCTTATCTCGAAAGTGCGTACGTGAGCATCCGGATCATCTCTTGGGAATCCACCAAACTTCGTGTACGTCACTCCTGTAGGAGTCGGCCTGGGTGGACATAAATGTTGTTGTTCGTTCATCATGAGTGTATTATACCTTTCTTCTGTATCTCGGGGCTGAATATCTGCACTATCAGAATCTGTATCGTCGGATGGCGCACTTTCCGGTGCAATGATCTTGCTTAATGTGCTTCGAATCTCTGTTTCGAACAGCTTTCCTTCCTTCTTGATGTCCACTGTATGGGAACTTGCTTCCAAGCGTGGTGGTTGGGCTGAAGATTCAGCAGAAAATGCCAAACCGTCACCGAAAAACTGTGATTCTCCTATCGAAATATCACCGGAAGGCACAAAAATTATGCCCGAATACGGTGTTTTTTCGCCTTCATTGATTTCTTTGACTAGAGTGCTTCTAATCGTAGATAAATTTGAATCTCTTCCCAAGATTGTTAAACTAGTTTCCAACAGCGTCTTGGTAGGTTCTTGAATTACTATATCTTCGACAAACTGTGCCGAAATAGTACCGGAATGTACCAGATGCGTAACACGTTCCACCGGAATATGACCGGAATCAGTTCTAAGTTCTTAACTTTCTTGACAACTGGGCCAGACCTAGTTGTACTTTTACCTTCCAGAGTTGTCTTTAGTACATTAAGTACCCCAGACTGATGGTTCTTGGGATACGTTTCACCGGATCGAGTAACCGGCATGTATCATTTTCTGTACTAATCGCGTAGTATTACTAACGGAACAGTTTGCAACAATCTGGTTATGTTGCTACGTTCAATCGAACGATAATCTGGATGTGCGATTCTGACAGACTACTGGCAATCTTAATGTCACCTTCCCACAGACGGCGCCAAATGTTAAATATAAAAATAGTGACGCTGTGTTACTGACTAGCCGAAATCGTTACCGAACAAATATTAAACGTAAAACAGTGATTCACCATAAACTGTGTTAAACTTTCAGTATTATTACCGAAAGGCATTACCAGACTAACGTGGGTTCTTGGGAGTGGTAGGGGTCTGTTAGACAGAGGCCCTATACTCTTTTCCCAATTCTGAGTCACAACATCAAAAACATGAATGCGCGTCTTAGCTCAGTTACTGGTAGTAACTAGACAATATTTGGTTCCTTTACTCCTGCGTACCAAACTTCTCCAGACTAACCTGCTATTGGAACAGAGCAGTAGTCTGAGTTATAGACTCAACAGTAATAATCAACCAGAGATAACACTTTCAACCGACAGATTCGTTTGTCATAACGCTTTACAGCGATCTCAAATAAAAGTTCACGTTTACCGAAAGCAATAGTTCGTCCTCGTCACCGAATACAATAAGTTCAATAAAACAAACATAACGTATTCAACAATGCATCAGGTTGCCTATTCAACTCATACGGTAATATAACTACTCAGACTGACTCAGGGTACTTTAACAACTGAAGAACACACGACAATACGATACGATAACAATACTCAGACACACAATCCGTCATTCAACTACCCGTTACGGTGAACTTCAGTATAAACAGACGATGCAGAACTCGATACTAACAATACTCAGAACTTCACAACAGTGTAAACAATACTCTGACAATTAATTAGGCGAACAATCTGGCAATTCCAGAAAAGACGTCTCTCTGACCATTCTCCTTACATTGCTTTATATAGAATTTACAAGATACGCGTACCAACTTTTCACGCGTATTTCAAAAACTCTGTTACATCCGGCAGTCATTACATTTGTCCCACTCCGGCGGCCGACTAACAAACCCTACAAATCAAGAAATAAAAATGCAGTTAAGGAACTAGGAAATTATGCAAAATAAAAGCATTTTAAGGCCTCTAGATATACCTGAGTGAAATGTTGACCACACTATCTGATATTTCAACATGAAGCTCCCTCAACATTTTGTTGTCTTCAGGTCTAATGTCAAGAATCAATTCATTTTGCCATGGCATTGCAACATTAACTATTACCTGCCCATCTCCTTTCTTGAGGAGCTCTTTATTTGCTTTCTGTAACTTTTGAATCTGGGTTAAGATGACACTTTCCTCTGTAAATAATCCCTGCTTTTTCCTCTCCTCCTCACTATTTGCTGCAGTTCTAGTTTCATGATCATGAGTGACTTGAGCGTTGATCTCTTCAATGACAACTGTTGTTTTGGGTGCTCGAGCTGGAGGTATATTTAAAATATCGAAGAATTTTTTATCGTGGTGATCAACAGGAACCAGAGCTTTATCAGATTTATATCTTATTCTTGAAACAATAACATAATCCTTCGCCATTAGTGTTACCCTATGAGAATGAGCAGCACATAAGTAGGCATCATTCATAAAATCAATAGCAAAGTCCTCTGCAGCTTCTTGCAGGCATAGTAGTGCTTGAGTTTGCCACCTCACATTGACAAAGGATGAGGTCTTCATCAAAGAACAGAGGTTGGCTGAGATCTGCTTGATAACTCTCATAAATGGAAGTCTTGGGATCAACAATCCCACAGACTTTTGAGCTCTTCTAATTTCCCTCAAGGACTTTACATGGTACTTGACCCTTTTTTTTGAAGGCTTGTCTCGCCCATTGGCTTGAACCTTCTGGGAATTTTTCTCTTGGACATTTTCCCCCTTGGCATTTTGGTCCTGACCCTCTTGGTATAAGCATCATATTTTAATACATGTGTAATCTTATGATGCTTATACCATACTGTAATCAAGGGAACTGAATGATCAACCGTAGAATCAGGTTTCGGTTGAACTGCTGCTGTCGTAGGAATACAAGAAGTCACCGGACTGAACTATTGTTGGAACTGTTGTCGAATTCCAGGTACTAATGCCAGTAGTTGGCCCAGAGGCAGAGTGATAGATGCCTTAGATAGGATTTCCCAAGCCTGTTGAGATTGATTGACAGGCTCTACTCGTGTTGAAGTTGATGCCTCTGCTGATGCGGAGGTGTCTACGGTTGGTAATGTATCTGTTGCTGATGATGTTCCTGCTGCTGACTCCCTTTGTTGTGTTTCTTCCTTTGTTAACGATGGCTGGGTTACCAGAATAGGCTCTGGGAAGATTGGTGGTTCTGCTGTGGTCCATTGACTAGCCTTGTTGTACAATCTGTGTTGTTCACGTATCCCTGGTTCAAATATTTCTGCTGCCGGTTGCAGTTGTTTACCGGAACGGGTCTGGACTGCAGCAGCCTGTGTTTCCACCGGTGTGATATGTACCATGTTGGCCATTGGATTTTGACGTTCCTTCTTCCTTTGATCATACTCAGCTGCATCCTTACAAAATCTTCTAATATGTCCAAATTCGCCACAAAATGGCAGCGTGGTGGTGGTAAATTGGGATTTTCCGGTGGTGGTCCGTTCTGCCAGCGGTTTGCATTATAGTTGTTATTCCTCTATCCTCGATAATTTCGATATCCTTGCTGCTGGTTGTTTCTCATTTGTGGAGGTACATAGTGGTTGGCTGGCTGCCCTTGTTCTTGGATAATTGCATTGACAATCGCTATTCCCTGTACTCTAGCATTGTATGCGCAGTTTTCGGTGGTATGTCCGGCAGTGTTGCAGATAGCGCAGAATGTCTGATTAAGTGCACAATTGGCACTAGTATGTCCTGAATTTTTGCATGTGATGCAGTATACTTGTCTGATCATATCTTCGACAACATTTTTGTTTGTTTTTAACCACTCCAAATCTTCTGTAAATCCATCAACTTTGTTTTCCAGTTGCAGAGTCATTGCAATGACTGCATCGAGTGTCATGGCTCCGACACATCTTATGATCATGATCTGCTTAAGTTGTGGAGTCAAGCCATTGATGAACCACTGGGTGATAACGTCGTCTGGTAAGTTAGCATGGGCCGGTGGTAGCTGCCTTAAGTGTGTTCTGAAGAGAGTAGCATACTCCTGTACGGTTTGATTTGCCTTTTGTATGTTGTTCTGCAGATAGTCAAAAATTTTGGCTGGATTCTTTTTTAGCCTGAATCTCTGTAGAAAAGCATCTCGTACTGCTTCGTAGGTGCCAAAATGATTAATATCATATTCTATAAGCCATTTGGCTGCTTCATTGACAAGTGTAGATTGGAAGACAATGGCTTTGTAGGTCTGATCCGGTGGATGGTTGAGAACTGCATAGCTTATCTCGAAAGTGCGTACGTGAGCATCCGGATCATCTCTTGGGAATCCACCAAACTTCGTGTACGTCACTCCTGTAGGAGTCGGCCTGGGTGGACATAAATGTTGTTGTTCGTTCATCATGAGTGTATTATACCTTTCTTCTGTATCTCCGGGCTGAATATCTGCACTATCAGAATCTGTATCGTCGGATGGTGCACTTTCCGGTGCAATGATCTTGCTTAATGTGCTTCGAATCTCTGTTTCGAACAGCTTTCCTTCCTTCTTGATGTCCAGTGTATGGGAACTTGCTTCCAAGCGCGGTGGTTGGGCTGAAGATTCAGCAGAAAATGCCAAACCGTCACCGAAAAACTGTGATTCTCCTACCGAAATATCACCGGAAGGCACAGAAATTATGCCCGAATACGGTGTTTTTTCGCCTTCATTGATTTCTTTGACTAGAGTGCTTCTAATCGTAGATAAATTTGAATCTCTTCCCAAGATTGTTAAACTAGTTTCCAACAGCGTCTTGGTAGGTTCTTGAATTACTATATCTTCGACAAACTGTGCCGAAATAGTACCGGAATGTACCAGATGCGTAACACGTTCCACCGGAATATGACCGGAATCAGTTCTAAGTTCTTAACTTTCTTGACAACTGGGCCAGACCTAGTTGTACTTTTACCTTCCAGAGTTGTCTTTAGTACATTAAGTACCCCAGACTGATGGTTCTTGGGATACGTTTCACCGGATCGAGTAACCGGCATGTATCATTTTCTGTACTAATCGCGTAGTATTACTAACGGAACAGTTTGCAACAATCTGGTTATGTTGCTACGTTCAATCGAACGATAATCTGGATGTGCGATTCTGACAGACTACTGGCAATCTTAATGTCACCTTCCCACAGACGGCGCCAAATGTTAAATATAAAAATAGTGACGCTGTGTTACTGACTAGCCGAAATCGTTACCGAACAAATATTAAACGTAAAACAGTGATTCACCATAAACTGTGTTAAACTTTCAGTATTATTACCGAAAGGCATTACCAGACTAACGTGGGTTCTTGGGAGTGGTAGGGGTCTGTTAGACAGAGGCCCTGTACTCTTTTCCCAATTCTTAGTCACAACATCAAAAACATGAATGCGCGTCTTAGCTCAGTTACTGGTAGTAACTAGACAATATTTGGTTCCTTTACTCCTGCGTACGGAACTTCTCCAGACTAACCTGCTATTGGAACAGAGCAGTAGTCTGAGTTATAGACTCAATAGTAATAATCAACCAGAGATAACACTTTTAACCGAGAGATTCGTTTGTCATAACGCTTTACAGCGATCTCAAATAAAAGTTCACGTTTACCGAAAGCAATAGTTCGTCCTCGTCACCGAATACAATAAGTTCAATAAAACAAACATAACGTATTCAACAATGCATCAGGTTGCCTATTCAACTCATACGGTAATATAACTACTCAGACTGACTCAGGGTACTTTAAGAATTAAAGAACACACGACAATACGATACGATAACAATACTCAGACACACAATCCGTCATTCAACTACCCGTTACGGTGAACTTCAGTATAAACAGACGATGCAGAACTCGATACTAACAATACTCAGAACTTCACAACAGTGTAAACAATACTCTGACAATTAATTAGGCGAACAATCTGGCAATTCCAGAAAAGACGTCTCTCTGATCATTCTCCTTACATTGCTTTATATAGAATTTACAAGATACGCGTACCAACTTTTCACGCGTATTTCAAAAACTCTGTTACATCCGGCAGTCATTACATTTGTCCCACTCCGGCGGCCGACTAACAAACCCTACAAATCAAGAAATAAAAATGCTTTAAGGAACTAGGAAATTATGCAAAATAAAAGCATTTTAAGGCCTCTAGATATACCTGAGTGAAATGTTGACCACACTATCTGATATTTCAACATGAAGCTCCCTCAACATTTTGTTGTCTTCAGGTCTAATGTCAAGAATCAATTCATTTTGCCATGGCATTGCAACATTAACTATTACCTGCCCATCTCCTTTCTTGAGGAGCTCTTTATTTGCTTTCTGTAACTTTTGAATCTGGGTTAAGATGACACTTTCCTCTGTAAATAATCCCTGCTTTTTCCTCTCCTCCTCACTATTTGTTGCAGTTCTAGTTTCATGATCATGAGTGACTTGAGCGTTGATCTCTTCAATGACAACTGTTGTTTTGGGTGCTCGAGCTGGAGGTATATTTAAAATATCGAAGAATTTTTTATCGTGGTGATGAACAGGAACCAGAGCTTTATCAGATTTATATCTTATTCTTGAAACAATAACATAATCCTTCGCCATTAGTGTTACCCTATGAGAATGAGCAGCACATAAGTAGGCATCATTCATAAAATCAATAGCAAAGTCCTCTGCAGCTTCTTGCAGGCATAGTAGTGCTTGAGTTTGCCACCTCACATTGACAAAGGATGAGGTCTTCATCAAAGAACAGAGGTTGGCTGAGATCTGCTTGATAACTCTCATAAATGGAAGTCTTGGGATCAACAATCCCACAGACTTTTGAGCTCTTCTAATTTCCCTCAAGGACTTTACATGGTACTTGACCCTTTTTTTTGAAGGCTTGTCTGGCCCATTGGCTTGAACCTTCTGGGAATTTTTCTCTTGGACATTTTCCCCCTTGGCATTTTGGTCCTGACCCTCTTGGTACAACTTCCTTGCTGTCTTTTTGGTTCTAGCCATACTCTGCACAAAATCAGAGTCTTTAGGCAAGGAATTAGGAAAAGTGGAAACTTACTCTCAAAAGCTATGATCAATGACTCTTTCCACTATCAAAACTTACTCTCAAAAAGCTATGATCAATGACTCTTTCCACTATCAGAGGCACGACCGATGCGAGCGATAGCAGTCCTCCAAAAATGCCCGGATGTCCCTGATCGCTTGCATCGGTCGTCTTTAAATTTATCATCAAATATCAATCAAATATATCTTACAATGCAAAATCCTCAATTATCACTAAGAAAAAGATAATTGGAAAGCTATAATCAATGACTCGTTCCACTGTAAGAGACACGACCGATCCAAGCGATAAGAGTCATCCGTAAATGCCCGGACGTCCCTCATCGCTTGCATCGGTCGTTCCTGAATTCATCATCATATTTCAATAAATAGAAGTTAAAATAAAGGTAACAATGCGTTATACTCAAGCATCACAAAGGAAACCAAAATTTGCAAGCTATGATCAAGGACTCGATGCTATTTAAAAAACATGACCGATCCAAGCGATTAGGGACATCCAAAAATCTCGGATGTCCCTAATCGCTTGCATCGGTCGTGTCCACATTACCTTACGTAGAGATCGCTCTCTATAGAAATTATGAAGTAGCCTAAAAACGTGGTGGCGATGGAACCTCGACGCTTGGAAAGTGTTGACAGAAAAAAATGAAGGAAATGAATAGGGAAGCTTAAATAGGTCCCAGAACTGAGTTGACTATTGTGCCACATGGCATGCCCCGATTGATCCACATCATATAGCCGTTGCGAATTCCAACGTCTTTTGCCACGTGGCATGATTTGATTGGTCCACATCATCTATCCGTTGCATCGGGCAACGTACACTTTGCCACGTAGCACTCTGTGATTGGTCCACGTCATTCGACCGTTTCTTCCCTCCTCGCCTATAGATAGCTACTTCCTTCACAAACTCAAACTTTCAACCTTCAGAGAATTCGTCTCACTAGAGACACGAACGATCCAAGCGATAAGAGTCATCCGTAAATGCCCGGATGTCCCTCATCGCTTGCATCGGTCGTCCCTGAATTCATCATCATATTTCAATAAATAGAAGTTAAAATAAAGGTAACAATGCATTATACTCAAGCAACACAAAGGAAACCAAAATTTGCAAGGTATGATCAAGGACTCGATGCTATTTAAAAAACATGACCGATCCAAGCGATTAGGGTTATCCAAAAATCTCGGATGTCCCTAATCGCTTGCATCGGTTGTATCCACATTACCTTACGGAGAGAGCGCTCTCTATAGAAATTGTGAAGTAGCCAAAAAACTTGGTGGCGATGGAACCTCGACGCTTGGCAAGTGTTGACAAAAAAAATGAAGCAAATGAATAGGGAAGCTTAAATAGGTCCCAGAACTGAGTTGACCGTTGTGCCACATGGCATGCCCCGATTGGTCCACATCATATAGCCGTTGCAAATTCCAACATCTTTTGCCATGTGGCACTCTGTGATTGGTCCACATCATTCGACCGTTTCTTCCCTCCTTGCCTATAAATAGCTACTTCCTTCACAAACTCAAACTTTCAACCTTCAGAGAATTTGTCTCACTTACATGCGTATTTTTCTTTCGTCCCCGACACGACCGATAGAAGCGATTTTCACTGTTTGACCTACATTGACTCGCTCTAGTCGCTTGCATCGGTTGTGTTCTCCTAATAGGCATACAGGAGAAGCTGCAGCTAAGATGGAGGGAATGAATGAGATCCTTAGTGTCTCTCCATCAGAGAAACTTCTTGATTTCATGGTTCAAGAGGGTTTAAGTGTAGATTATTTTCTTGATGCAATGATGATATTCAACCCCAAAATTGATTTTGAAAAACTCTTAGAGAACTCGAAAAGTTTTCTTAAGGATGAGTGGGAGATTTTCTTGGGGTTGATCAATGGAAGGATCCTTTCTATTTCTCAAAAAACCTATGTCCATCCTCACATCTTTGGGAAGGATCCAATAGATAGGGCTAAAATCACAAGAAAATGCAAAAGGATATCCCCTTTGCCAGGGAAGCTTGATTTATGCCCAGAGCATGAAAAGGACTGCTGCTTGCTCCCTTTAAACATTGCTTTCTTGATATGGCTTGATCATATCTCAGTTGAAAGGGAGGAAAATGTTCATCATGAAGACGAGCCTTGCTTAGAGCTGACACTTGAGGGTAGCTCGAAAACTATGAAAGGTGTCATGGAGATTGTTGAGGAGATCTATCTCCAAGCAGAAGAAGAGCAGGTCAAAGATTTTGATGTGGCCACTTTTAAAGCAGAGACTGCAATAAGGGAGCCAACTGAAGAAGTTCAAGTGTCTGAGAAGTCCTTACTTCTCCCAAATCTACTTTTTTACTTTATCTCTGAGAAAGACTTCATACCTCTATTTTACATTCAGGAACTTTTCAATCTAAGGGAGGACTACTGCCTTGCAGCTATAGCTGAGGTAGAAGAAATTGCAAGGAGATTCATCAATAAGAAAGGAGAAAGAAGAGAGGAATTTTTGCGTCTTGATTTGGATTTGTCTAATGAAGAATTCAAAGATTCATCACAAGCTCTTTCAAAATGCTTTGAGAAAGCTATCTCAGAGAAGCCAAAACTTGCTGATGAAGAGTTTGATGAGCATCAGAAGCAACTTGGAATATACTCATTTGGGCGCGGCTATTCATTCTTGGATGTCGCTGAGGACGAAGGAACAATTTGTATTGACTCAAAAGAGCTCATTGAGGAGGAAGATGAGGTCAAGGTATGTTGTTTGATATATTCGTATGAATTAAAGTTTTTGTCCGAGATCTCCATTTTTTAGTGAGAAAATGACCACGACCGATGCAAGCGATACGACCTATCGGATAATTTTCGTTGGGCCTTATCGCTTGTATCGGTCGTGTTCGGACTTGAAGAGGAAGATGAGGTCAAGTATGTAGTAAAATATATTCTCATGATTTAAAGGCAAAGGAGATGAGATGGGCTTGATGCAAAATCTCTATCTTGTGTCAGTTTGTCCAAGTTCTCCATTAGAAGTGTCAGAAGTCGATCACGACCGATGCAAGCTATAAGGCCCATCAGATATTTTTAGTTGGGCCTCATCGCTTGCATCGGTCGTGTTTGGACTTGAGGAAGATGACGTCAAGGTATACAGTTAACTATATTCTCAAGAACTTTAGGTTAGTGATATGAGATGGGACCAATGCAAAATCTCTTTCTTGTATCAGATTTGTCCAAGTTCTCCATTAGAAGTGTCAGAAATCTATCATGACCGATGCAAGCGATTAGGCCCATCGGATATTTTCTGTTGGGCCTTATCGCTTGTATGGGTCGTGTCTAGGAGTTGCATGCAGCAATGATAATACATATCTTGCTTGGGGGAATTCCCCTCATTTATCAAACATTAGATGTTTCTAGGCAGTTTGCAAATAGATATTGATGACGACCGATGCAAGCGATAACGACTATCTGAATTTCTCTGAAGACCCTTATCTCTTGCATCAGTCGTGTCTCTTGCTTTTCTTTCTAATAGTTTCAAGTTACTTCACATGTTTCCTAAAGTGTGCTTGCACTTCATCTAACCTTGTTTTTCATTTTTACCACAGTTAACTTTGTTGGATGAAGACAATTATGTTGGCAGGGGCAAGGGAACAAGAAAAGCCATAGAAGAGAAAGGAAAAGCAAAGGTGGATATTCATTCTATTATCCACTATCTTCCAAACTTGAACCCAGACACTTTTTGTGTTATTCACAAGCACTATAGTGAGGAGCCAGACTTTGCATTGTTCTGCTTGAGGACTCTATCAAAATACATGGGTTTTACTCCAATACCCTTTAATGCTTTCAGAGTTTTACTGCTTGAAAGAGCAACTGCATTCAAAATTTTTGGATATGCCCCAGGACTCAATGCTTCAAGGGCAGGGTACTTTCTTTGTTATTCAAGCTATGCAATGGCTACAGGGGTGTCAGATTTAAAAAGCATTGCTGGATACAGGAGAAAAGAGTTCCTCAGATATAGAGGTGATTTGCCAGAGCCAAGCTCTTTAAAAAGGCTCAAGGAATGACTTGATTTTTTCAAATTCTATATCTCAATAAATGTACATATACAGAAATTGCCCAATGTGATATAAGACATTGCAAATTTTTTTGGTGTAATTGATCCATGGCCTAATATTAATTGTTATTGATTCTCTGGTCAAAGTCATCTAATGGTAGTAGACATATTTCTTCTCAAAGCATAATACATCATGAAATGTACATACATGACATCTTTTATTTCTCAAAGAAATAAAAGACATTGCAAATATTAAAGCTTTGTTTGAAATGTGGTCTTTTCCAGTTTGTGATATTGATACATGATGATTTTGTCTGGAGATAGCCATATCCTTCTGATTATATTTGGCATGAGGTCCTTTGTAATTCTCTTCTAAAGAACCAATCAAAAAGCTCTCTGAAGGCATTGCTCTTTGTTACTCCTCCTCCTTTCCTTGTACACCTAAAGAAGCTTGTCCTTGCTTGATAATGAGATTTTTCCATGCCTTGGGTGTTCCACATGGCAAGTGGTTCTTTTTCTGCAAAGAATGCACCATGCACAAGAAGAATATGCTGAAAAGCAGAAGAATCTCATTAGATCTTTATTTCAATTAAAAATAAATAAATTGAATAAAATATCTTTGGAGCTCACCAAGTAGTATGTTATGTCTTTGGCACCCCATGCCTCTATGATGGTTTCTATAAGCTCTGTGGTCGCCTTTCTGAAATCTGTCACATAACTTTTTGATGTTACCTGCTGCCTCATGATCTTTAAAAGATTATCTAGTTTGACCCACACCTCCATTCTCTTTTTTGCTATTTTTGGTTTGCTTTTTACATTAGTCGTGACCTCACAAAATGTTTTCCATGAATTCCACATGGCATTAAGTTGTTTGCCATCATGGTTGCTGAAGAATCTCCTTGCTTTTGCACCTCCCATTGAGACATTCTGTAAAACATCACCTGTATTTTGTGAAAGCTTTGGATCTTTTCTTAGATGAACATCACCACCATGAAATCCCATTTCTGAAAGAAGACATTCACATTTTTTTATGCATTCATCTGCAAGAGTTGTAGGCTTGATAGAATATGCATAATCCAAGTGAAGACGGACCAACTTGTCAATGATTCTTAACTCTGCATGTAGTGTACATATGTGTACATTTGTCAATGCTATTGGAAGTATGGGATCCCAAATCATTGAAGAAGATGAGTAGTTACGAAGAATAACATTTTGTCTAGAAGGAGCCTCTTCATCGTCAGCTCTAGCAATCCATCCATTTGTGTCTAGGCTTTGCATGCAGTACAAGCAAGGGTACTTAGAATTTGCTCCCCCACTTGTACTAAACATGCATTTGAGTGTCTTTAGGTCTCCACTCAAATGCCACTCAACTTGAAAGTTCCTGTAGTCTTTGACATTCAACAATTCTCCTGCATGATGCCCTTGGATAACATTTGGAATGTTTGTCTGTGAGAATAACCATTTAAGTGTTTTATGGCTCTCATATGGAACTTGAGCACAGCCAACCCACCATAACTCCATTTCTGATTGTACTTTGAGAGATGGAGTATCCAATTTCCCAAGGCTATAGTCCAAAGCTTTGTTAATCAGTGCAATGCTTATTCTCTCCATCTTTTGATGTTTTTTAAGCTCAGCTTCATCAAGTTTGATTACAAATTTCAATAGACCAGAACATTCATGCTCTTTTGTATTATAGAACTGAACCATGTATGTTTGAAGTTTTATGACATCTATCCATATGTTGTTAAATGCATTGTAAGTGAAATGTAACTTTTGTTTTCCTACTTCGTAAGGCATGTTACCGTGAATATGTTTATATTCACCAAATACTGATGTGATCTTCTTATTCAAGCATAGCCGAAACTTTCCTACATGATGGGGTCTAGGCAATCCAAAACTTCTAACTTTGTTAAATTTTAAAAATTCACACCAAACTATTGAAATTGCTCTATAACCTTTCCTACTCACTCCGACACTATCACAAATATTCTGAATTTGAGATGGTTCTAGTAAAAGATTCATTTCTGTCATGAGTTTTTGAAAAACAAAGCATTTCAAGCATGTATTTTCATTTAGTTTCAATAGTCTTAAAACATCATTTTGACTCAAAATTTCATTACAGAAATGTAGGCGCTCAAAACTGCTCGACATATTGAAACCTAGCACATTTGTCACATGATCTCTAACAATTTTCATTCTTTTCTTTTTCTGGCCAGATTTTTCAGTCAAATCTAAAAAAGGTTTTACTCATTTTGACCGCATTCTCAAACCTATAGGAGTTTCTTTCATTTTTTTAAAAGACTCTCACTGAGAAGATAAAGTGGATAATTTGTTTTCTAGCTCCCTCATATGTAAATTCTTCTGGTGTAGTGTGTTTTGTAAACAGTTTATGTATTGTACATAATTCCTTGAAATATCCCAGAGCCTTGAACGATAGCCTCGTAAACCATCCTCACCATCTCCCACAAATCTAATCAGATCATGAAGATTATGAAAAGGGGGGTACCTTCCAGTTTGTGGATCAATTGGATAAACAGATCCATCTGTCCATATGTCGATATGTTTCTTGCCTTCCTTTCGCAATCCATCCACTTCAGGAGGATGAAGAGCCCTTCGAAATACTTTTCTTGTCGTCACATACTCCTGACTAACTGCAATGTTGATATGGAACTTTTCACAATGATTTCGATTGTTTGAAAGCTCAGCGAGAGTATTTGGGTTAACGTTCTCCATGGTCTGCTATGAAAAATCACCGGCAAGTGTCTAAAATGACGTGAAAGGGAGAAACAAGCTTGCTATGAAAAGTAGAGAAAAAAAGCGCAAAACATCATCAGCACACATTATATAGGTCCGTGAACAAGAGGAAAATTCGACTTTTGATCAGCGCACGGTGAGCACAAACTTCGAGGCGTAAGATATCACACAAACTTTTCATGAATATATGATACGAGTTTCTCTCTCTTCAAAATTTGCATAAGATACGTTTTAAATGAACTTACACAGAATTTCTTAAAGGATTTGACAACTTTAATCCTGATTAAGCACAACTAATTGAAATCCTTACACGGCCCTTTTTGGGCCGTTTTTCGCCCTAATGTGGCATGCACGCTTTGGTCATCTGAATTTTGCTAGTTTTCTACGCTTGCAGAAATCTCAAATGGTGTCCTCTTCGCCCAAACTTGAGGCACCTGGAAAACATGTTTGTGAAGGCTGTATTTTGGGCGAAATGCAGCGTTCCTCCTTTCCAAAAGATGGTTCAGTTCGTGCTACACAAAAATTGCAGCTTGTACATAGTGATGTCTGTGGTCCTATGCAGACACCCTCTTTTGGAAATTACCTTTACTTCGTGACTTTCATTGATGATTTTTCCAGGCATGCATGGGTATATCCACTCAAAGCAAAGTCCGAAGTGTTCATGTGCTTCAAACAGTTTTTGGTTTTGGCTGAAAATCTGTCAGCATGTAAAATGGGCACCCTCCATTCTGATCGAGGGGGGAATATATGTCTTCTAATTTTAATGCATTTCTGGCTGAATGTGGGATAAAACACCAGTGTACAGTGCCATATACACCTCAACAGAATGGAGTTGCTAAACGAAAGAACAGGTCTCTCATGGAGATGGCGAGGTGTATGGTCAAGTGTCAGGCTTTACCTCATAGTTTCTGGCTTGAGGTTGTCATGTGTGTAGCATATGTACTGAACAGGTGTCCCACTAAAGCGCTGCAGTCTATCACTCCATATAAGGCTTGGCATGACCGCAAGCCATCTGTTGCTCATCTGCGTGTTTTTGGTTGTTTGGCATATGCACTAGTGCCTGAACAACATCACAGAAAATTCTGGATGATAAGCAAATAAAATGTATTTTTGTTGGGTACAGTTCTGAAAGTAAAGGCTATCGTCTGTATCATCCACAGACTAAATGCATTCTGGTTAGTCGTCATGTTGTCTTTGTGGAAGATGTTATTCAGCCATTGCTTTCATGTACTAAGGAGACATTTGTTAGCTCCAAAGACATGTATGATACTTTGATGCCTCTTTTTACAGGTGGATAGTCTAGTGCTGGTCCTAATGAGGCAACTTCTCAACCTTTGCAGGTTTCATATGATGATGCAGATCATTCCATTTCTGATGCAGATTTACATGATGCACTTGTTGATAAGAGAGCTGATATTGAGCAGGCAAAAACTATGCCAAAATGGTTGGTGCAGACTTTGCGTGACAGCAAATTAGATTAACCTTTGTCATATCGTACTCGTTCAGGCTCTCATAGTGCCTCCTTTGCATTAGGTTGTTATGCTATGGCTGCGTCTAGTCTCTGTGATGAGAATGAGCCTGTTTCTTTTGATGAAGCACATAATTCAGAAAATTGGATGGCTGTTATGCAATTTGAATATGATGCTATAATGAAGAATGGTACATGGTCTTTATGTGACTTGCCTCCTGGCAAGAAGGCCATTGGCACTAAGTGGGTATACAAGCTGAAGCATAAACCTGATGGTACAGTTGACAGGTATAAGACTAGGCTTGTTGCAAAGGGTTATGCGTAGGAAAGAGGCATTGATTTTGATGAGACCTTTGCACCTACATGCCATATGCCTATTGTTCGGAGTATTTGTGCACTTGCAGCCCATCATGGTTGGAATGTACATCAGTTGGACATTAAAACAGCATTTCTGAATGGTGACTTGCATGAAGAAGTGTATGTCTTTCAGCCCCGTGGCTTTGTGCAGAAAGGGCATGAAAACAAGGTGTGCAAGTTAAAGAAGGCATTATATGGTTTAAAGCAAGCACCACGTGCTTGGTATGAGAAGATACATGCCTATCTGGTTGCACATGGTTTTGAGAACACTCCAACTGAAAGCACCTTATATGTTAAGCGTGCTTCTAATCATTGTCGTCTATGTTGATGACATGCTGCTCACTGGTCCTATTGAGAAGCATATTGCTGATTTCAAGGCTGATTTGCATGCCTCATTTGAGATGTCTGATTTGGGGCATTTGCATCACTATTTGGGCATTCAGTTTATGCAAGTTGATGGTGGAATGGCTTTGTGTCAAATGAAATATATTTGACACATTATTGCAGCATTTTGGCCTTGAAGACTGTAAGCCTATTGCCACTCCTATGGAAACAGGTTTACGATTGAGTCTTCATGATGTTGGAGATGCATTTGATGTTATTCTCTATCAGCAGGTTGTTGGATGCTTGATTTACTTATGCATTACTCAGCCAGATATTCAGTTTGCTGTCTCAAAGATGAGCAGGTTTATGCATTGCCCAGGAGTCACGCATTGGAAGGCGGTTAAGCGCATCTTTTGCTACTTGAGTGGTACTCGGCTACTTGGGTTGTTTTATCCCAAGGGGGGATCACTACCGCCAAATTTGCATGCTTTTTCTGACTCAGATTGGGCTGGTTGCTATGACACTCGTATGTCCACCAATGGTTTTTGCTTCATGCTTGGTAGCTCATGTATATCTTGGTTTTGCAAGAAGCAGCCTATTGTGGCCACTTCCAGCTATGAGGCTGAGTATAGGGCAGCTTTCACAGTGACTGTTGAGTGTGTGTGGCTCAGACACCTTATGGCTGATTTGGGTGTTGGCCAGTCTTCTGCCACCACCATCTTCAATGATAGTGAGAGTGCATTGGCAGTTGCGAGGAACCCTGTGTTCCATGCTCGCATTAAGCACATGAAGTGCATTATCACTATGTCAGGAAGAGGTTCTCTACTGGGGAGATCAGCTTGGCATATGTGCCCACACAAGAGAACATTGTAGACCTTTTCACGAAGGCTCTGCCTAGGGAGAAGTTTTAAGCTTTCCGCAAAGCTTTGGGCTTACTTCCTTTTGTGGAGTGATTTCCACATAGCTTGGCACTTCCTTATACATGAGTGCCAGCTCCTTGTTCACCGCATCACTCCCAGGGGGGAGTTAATGATATATTTAGGTAGTGATGTGTGTGAACACACTAGGACCGCCAGGGCACTTTTTTCCCTCTTTTGGAGGTTTTTTTCCCTCGGCTTGTATATACGCCTATTGCCCTAATGGGCTACTTAGCTTTGTACATTCTCTAGTAATACATTCAGTATTGTGTGTTTGTGCTCCAAGCTTCTTCTTCTTCCTTGTGTTGTTCGGGTGCTTCCGTAGACGTCTAACTCCAACATGACCATTAACAGACTGTCGGCCACTGGAGCGGTACAATTAGCCACACTAGAAGGAGAGATAATGCCTAATTACATTAGTTATTGTAGAGTCAAGCTTTATTAGAAACCTTTTACTGAGGATATGCTTAGATGACTGACGTTGACTCAATTCATCTTTTGTACTCTATTAGAATCATCACCCATACACCAACTCTTAGAAATAGGATGCCAAACGTGTCCAAAAACCTCCACATGATCTTTTGTATGACTTAGCACCTCTAACGACTACTCCTTACCCTTGTTGTCATTCATGCATCACTAACCCTTGTACAAATTCATCCACACTAACCCATCATCATTTGTAATGAAATCTCATCAAGAGCAATGTATGAACTATCTAAAGCATGTAGGCTATCTAGCACCTACATTAGTTTATGAGAAATTCCATAAGCCACCTCACGGCACTCGGCTACATGGGTTACACATCGGCTATGGAAAGGGATTGCGGTCTCACTTTAATGGGATCCTAATTAATTTCCATACTAATGTGTTATCCTTTTGTAGCACATCTTCCACACATCTATCCAGATCATCATACATACTAAAGCAACTTCTGAGGTTGGCCCTAGTGCGCTAGTGGTCAATTTTGGAAATTTATTAGCTGAGTATTATCCTACATCACAACCACCAGAATTTTAGGGTTTTACAGGACTGATGCACATTGAGGATCCTCCTCTAGGATGCACTGAAAAAGTACATATCAACTCACATTGGTTCCAGGGACTAGTAGGACCCCTAGCAGATGCAAACTTTATCTATGATACCATGCTTTGTTTTGATGGTAACAAGTGGGGCAGATATCAGTTTTTCTCATGAGAATTTGAAGAGCTTCATAATTTAGGGGAGTTTTGACATATTTGGGCTAGGGCTGGTTTCACATAGTATTTTAGTGATCCTTGCCAAAACCTGATTTCTATAGATGCTACTATTTGATAACCACTCTTGAAGCTCCTGATAGAAAGGAACTGCTAGGAACATTTACTAGTGAATGATCCGCCCTATAAGAAGTTTTATCTATTGAAGGACCTCACTCGAGCAGCCCTAAATATCCATGGTACTCACATACCAACTAACGAGAAAGGCTTATTCCTGAGCCCATGAAAAGAGGTGATGTTTTGAAGTGGATTGATATCTCAAGCATCACACCAGAACTCTCAAAGCCATTACACATTTTCATGTAGCATTTTTCTTTGCCCGCATTGGATTGCTTCACCATTCCTCATAAATGCATTTGGTTTGGTTTATATTTGGCCACTATAGGGCCTCAGACTATAGATCTCGCTAGTTGGATTATAGATAAATTGTATTTAGTGCAACAAAGATGGGAATGCAAGCACATCATCCATGGATGTTGTGCTCTTACAAGAATAGTTTACATGTATTTGGCCTACGACTTTCCCATCAAACATGGCATGACGAGTGAGGACTTGAAAAGATTTAAGAGAACCACCAAGAAGGCTAGGAATTCAAGCAAAAGTAGAGCAGGCAAGTGCATGTGAGGTTCCATCCCATGTGTACAAGTTCCATTCTCCTTCACCACAACCATCCCCTCCACGGTCTCCCACAAAACCTCTCGCACCTGTCCAACTGATACACATTAGCCTCTCACACCCTGTAATAACAGAAGGGACTATGAGTGCGGTAACTCCCCAAGAAGCCTCCACTCAAGCCACTACTATGGAAGCCGGAGAAATTCCCACCACCATTGGTGCGGAAGCCTTGCTTTCCCCATACCAAACTGGGAGGTAGAGCCCACTAACACTACTTTTGATTTCAAAATGCACGATGCATTTTCTAGTGTTCCAATTTTCAAAAGGGTAGTTTTTCTCTCAAGAATATGAACGTCCAAGCTACCCTGCTACACCATCGGATCAAACACAAGAACAAGTAGTGTCTAGTTTAGAAGAAGAGGACCGAACAGTAACAGATGATGAAGAAGGTGTCACCTCCCCACCTAACTATATTTCCCTTACCCTCCCCTCTCCACCAAGCAATCCATGAGACTCAATCTTTAATTTATTTGTCCTCCTTTGTAGATCCCGTGTTCACACCCACTCAGGCACCCACCATTACACCATTATTCACTATAACTACCCTAGATGTCACATCCAGTGACATGGACATTCCACCACCTATCGCATCACCACTCACATCCACTATTTCCCCAACACATCTAGGCACATCACACTTCTCTACGGTCACCACTGCATCTACCCTCCCATTCCCCTTTCCCCTCCCCATTGCATCTACACACACACACACACACACAGTAACATCATCTTCACTGCTTGTATGACCCAAGTTAGAGATGAATTTGCATCTCTCAGAGGCAACTATCAGGCATTGCAACAAACCACTACACAACTGTAGGCACAATTAAATTCTTTAACCATTGAGAACGCTTCCCTGAATGCTCCCAATCAAGAATTACATGAGGCTTACCACTTGATAGAGTTAGAATCAAAATAGAAGACTAAAGAAGCCCTCTCAGGTGTAGAAAATATTTTACATGCCTAGACCGTACAGAATGCCATGCTCACACGCAATATGGGACTATTACGATGCCATCTCGCAACAAGCAAAGAGGAGAACCAAAGACTACAGAAGCCGAATCGCAAGAATCTAAAAGTAGCTTTGGATAGACTTGATGAACACTTCAGTGCCAACAAATTTAAATTCATACCCTCCAAATCCATGCAAATACAGTTAGAAGATCATGCACGACTACTAGAGGATTATAATAAGATCAATGACGAATATTAGAAGCTCCAGAACGATCATAAAATTATCCTACTATGGGCACTTGCACAACAGCCACAACGTGTTCTTGGAGTCATACCCCCAGAAATCCTCAATGAACTCACCTGTTTACGGGCACGTATGCTCGATCTTCAAACACCACTTTATGGGCACGTATGCTCGATCCTCCTATCGTTGGATATATGATGGCCACAATTCACCACTGGATCCCCCGGTTACATGGCATGGATGACATTGTCGCATATATAACTATTAAGATCTTTGATATGATGCAGACAGTTTTTAAGATCTTTCATCACATCAAGGCACCACATGTCAATACCCCAGGCTTTGAGCATTGTAACCAAGACCTAGCATATGACATGAGCACTATTGCTTCGCTACGGGTATGCTACGCATGGCACTGCCGTATAAAGTACTTACTTGCATGTTATAAGATGACTTTTGAAGAGATGTTCACGATGAACTTCTAGGAATACCATTCTGAAGTCTTCATCAGCCAGCCTACCCATCTAGTTCAATTATTTGCATGTGAGCAACTTGTATATTCATCACACTATCGGCCTCCACCTTGCACAAGACCTCTTGCAAAATTACATTATGTAGACCCCACAACAAGGATGTGTTGGGGACGACAGATGTGAGAGGGAGGAGGGTGTTGGCAGCAGCCAAAGACATCGATGCGGAGGAAGCATGTAAAGGTAGACTACAAAGAGTCGTGGGGATCCATGCAATCATTTTTTCCAAAGAAACATATTTGACATGAATTTTTCAAAACCCAAACAGTGATGTTATCACTTTTGTAACATATGTATCATAAAATCACCCACTTTTGTATGTAGTAGCTCCATTTTGTGCAAGTCGAGAGTCTTTGAGTTTGAGGAGCTTAGGTGGAACAAGCATACCAATTTTGGTTATTTTTAGATCTCGTATAGACCTCCAAATACCCCTAGAACCTATTTTTTAACTATACTGGTCACTAGATGTGAAACCGATCAAAACTAGTCTAGAAACTATAAAAAGAGCTAGAGAGCTCATTTTTGAGGTTGGAAAGTTGGATATTAGAGCAAACTTGAGCTTGTAATAGCATTCTTGAGCAACAGAGTCTAATTTCTACCTTCCATTGTATCTTGCTTGACTCTTCCATGTGTGTGTATGTGTGTGTGCATCTTCATGCTTCTCACCTTCACTCTCACTACTTCTTGTGTTCACGATCTTCATATCACTCCTATCTCTTCCATGGATTGACAAGTAAAGGAGGTGGTGCTTATGCTTGAGCTACACCATGCATGTGCACAAAATCGAATGCACCTAATATCTTTTTCAAGCAAGAAGAAAACATTCTTGTAGAAGGAAGAATGCACCAACATTCTCTCATTCCCATGCGATGATTCATAGATGCATCCCTATGCTTGATAAGTGTTCCAATATGTCTATGCTCTCCCATAAAGCTTTCATTAATTCACATCAATATTATAAAAAATGATGATTGCTACTAGGTTTCAATGATAATAAGATGCACTCTACATGAAAGCCAAGAGCCAAAACAAGTATGGAAAACAAACATTAACTTCAAAAATACTTATCTCCCAATTAAGTTACATCCTTCCATTGTCCACAGATCCTTTTGCCATAACAAATCGAGGTAAAGTCAAGCACAATCACTATGTACAACATCCACCATCTTCTGACTACATGATTTGATGGAAAAGCTCATGACCATGAGCTTCCATGGTTAGAATTCGTTCTTCTTTTCATGCATATGAAGAAGGTATATAAGCTCGTTGTTTGTGTATCCGTATTCTATGGGCAGGATGTGGGATTGAACCCGGCCTTTGTATGATAGACATGGCTCCTCAATTTGTGAAAGATGGAGAATACAACACAATAGCATTGGATAGAAGCTAGTTCTCCTAATAGATCATGATTGGAATCATGAATACAACAACCACCTTCTTGATTGAGGTTTATAGTTGGAATCTTGCGCATGTGAGTCTTCCTTTTATGTTATTTTGTTGTTGCAAATAAACACATCAAGAGTAATCTAGTGTGAAGCCTGATGGATCATTGAGTAATAGTAATATGTTCTATGAGAAGTCACAGGTTTGAGACCTTGAGTGTGCATCACGTTCTATGTAAATACCTTTTGCTTCCAAAGATTGTAGTTCAGATAAATAGGAAATTTAACCAACTTTTTTCATAGTAAGGAATTACTCCATTTCGAGTCCTGCTATCAACTTGCATGCAATGTGAAGACTTTGCATGCAATCTGAGTCACGCGGAGAAGTTATTGATATAGTATGTTTATTTTGCAAACTTGATACACAAGTACACCTGGGCATCATTGATAAGTCCTCCACCTTGCAAAGTTGAGACACGAGTTCAAGCCCTAGTGCGTACACAAAAGCACGAATAAAATTTTTGCTAATGTTTCTCTTTGGAGGAGAGATAGATGCTACATCCAACATGAATGCATGGCATGAGAGATTCTAGGGAGAGAACAATCATGGACGAGGGTATGCACTAAGCTAACATGGAGTGATAAGAATATTTGTCATGAAGGAGACAAGCAAAAATATAAGGTTGCCATGGAAGCTAATGAAGAAGAAGATGAGACCTTCAAGGTCACCATGGGAGCTTGCATAGAGCTCTGTACCAATGCAAGATGCAAGATTACGATCACCACCACATGCTAGAGAGATGAATCTCCTCCCATATTTATGTTTGAATATGTAGCTGCTTGAATCAACGAGGACTACAAATGTAACTAGAGTCCACAAGTGCATTTGCAATCTCCACCATTCCTTCAATATGCTCCACTAGAGTCCACTAGTGGTTGAAGTGATCTTGAGCACCGATTTAGTACCTTCCACTAGAGTCCACTAGTGGTTGGTGTACTCGCCACTCGAGTTAAGTCTCCCTAGAATCAAGTTAATGTGAAGAGCTCCTTGGGCAAAATGCTCTCCCCATGGTCCCCATGGGGGTTGAACGTAAGACCTCCTTCTCACAACCTTGATACTTAACCACTAGGGTAAGTGGATCACATGTTTAAGAGAGCAGTTACAGTGTAGGCTGCTCGATCATGACTTGGCTCGTCTTCTATATGTTGGCCTTCTTCTTTTTCATCTTGCATGTTGTGATGATCTCATTGGTTGTGTTGATCAGTGTGCTCTTCCTCATTATCCTCTATTACTATTCATTCTTCATCTTTGTGATATGTGAGCTTGTGGCTTTCTTCTCGAATGTTTGTGAGCTTGGGTACCTATGGTGCTCAAACTCTTGTGAGAAAAATTGAGTAGATGAAAATTGGAACTCTATGTTGATCGGATCGATATCTCAAAATTACAAGTTGTAGTGAAATCACTTGTCAAACTCACAAAGTGGGAGAGAGAAAGAGAGAGAGAGAGACAGAGAGAGAGAGAGAGAAAGAGGGAGGGAATTTGGTAGTAGGTCGAATGTGCAGAAAGAGAGGGAGAGGGAGATAGGGAGAGAGAGAGAGGGAGAGAGAATGAGTGAGAGAGAGAGAGAGGAGTAGAGATGGGTGCTCCGATAGAACTTGAATGGAGAATCACAGAGAGAGAGAGAGGGACAAAGAGAGGGGGAGAGAGAGAGTAGGAGAGAGAGAGAGAGACAGAGAGAGAGAGAGAGAATGAGTGAGAGAGAGAGGAGTAGAGATGGGTGCTCTGATAGAACTTGAATGGATAATCACAAAGAGAGAGAGAGAGAGAGAGAGAGAGAGAGAGAGAGAGAGAAAGAGAAAGAGAGAGAGGGAGAGTAGGAGAGAGAGAGAGAGGGAGAGAGAGAGAGAGAGACAGAAAGAGAAAGAGAGAGAGAGAGAGAGAGAGAGAGAGAGAGAGAGAGAGAGAGAGAAGTTGGTGCATCATAGAGAATTGGGCGTAGCTACTAATGGCAGAGTGCAAAGAGGAATTGAGAGAGAGAGAGAGAGCAGGGAGGGAGGGAGAGAGAGGGAGAGAGAGAGAGAGAGAGAGAGAGAGAGAGAGAGAGAGAGAATTTGTTTTAATGTTGTTGTGTATTATTTATTTTAAGTTATAGTATTTCTTTTATGATTAATTTACTACTTAAAAGAACAACTATAAGTATATATTACAATGTAAAAATAAAAATATAAATAAAATCACATAATTAACTACATAATAAATTTTAGGAGTTAAATAATACGTTAATAAATAAATAGAGTAAAATTAAGCAAAATAACAAACATAACTAAAAAGAGAAAAATAAAGGTGTAAATAAAATATTAAGAATTAGTTAACAACAAAAGGAATATATAAATAATGAGAATGCAATAAAATAAAATAATTAAGTATAAAATAAAATTAAAAAGAAAAATAATATAAATAAAAGAAACTAAAGAAAATATAAAAATCAAAATCAAAAGAAAAGGAAATAAAAAGAAAACTATTAAAAAAATAAAAAAAAGAGAGAGAAAAAATATAATAAAAAGGAAATCAAATCAAAATAGAAAAACAATCAAAGTAAGGTGCATTTTTTTTTCATGAGTTTTTTTTGTATTAAATCTAAATGCACTAATTTACTTTTTGTCCAATTGCATTTTTTCAGAGCCATACTAAAGTGAAGCAAAGTGACGTAAAGCTATTTTGTGTGTGTAGCAATGCAAGTGAAACTAGATCACTAGAGATCCGATCTGTCCAAAATGACATTAGCATGGAGGACTTGTAGTTCATCTCATGTTGGGATCCACATCTGTTTAGGAATCCTTATATCTACTTAATTACTCGTCATCATTGTATTAGCATCCTTTGTCTTACTTCCATCCACTGATTATGATATATGTGATGTTTCTTCCTTATCTTCAACATCAATTGTGGTAGTTAGCAAGGATTTAGATATGTGTTTTATACACAAATTCCTCCTACCCAAATCATGCACCATCTAGGTCTAGAAATGGACTTATCACTCTTTCCACAAAGGATTTGTTTCAACCTATGGGAAAATTAGGCAAGCCTACTGGTGGCTAGGTATTTATGTGAATGTTTGAGACTTTGTGAGCCCAATTAATCCTATTGAAGCTTATCTTGGAGGATTAGGAGGAGTGGAAACCCCTTGCATGGGTGAGGTGGAGCTTCTTGTCTCTATTCAGGATGTCCATATGAAAGTCAAAGTGTTAGTTTGCCATGGTGAAGATCTTATTGAATCTCTCATCCTTGGTCAAGACTAGATCTATGATCATGCAGTCAACTTAAACCTAAGGAGCAGTCTTCTTCAGGTTTGGGTAGATGAAGAGCATGTCACCATAGGAATAGAAAGTTGCAGAATCGATAATTTAGGCATGTCATAAGATCCTAGCACTTCTAGGATTGATCATGAAGGAAAAGATGTTATTTTCCGAAGCTATGTGATGCAAAAAGGTCAAACTCCCTCCTTTTCCAAAGACACTAGTGTTCTCAATATCTCAATCAAGGAAGTATGATAAGTGGTTCTAGAAGACTCTCAAATCTAGAAGAATGGTGGCATCCCAAGTAAAGCAATCCATGGCATAAAGCATATCTGGGTATACAAGGGCAAGTACCCACTTGCTCCCTTGCTGGAACAACCATTGCCTAAGGAGTAGTTTATGAAATCAAACTAAACAATGGTAGTACATCAGAGATTTCAATCACAACATGTACTCTCTATTTGGGCACCAAAGTGATTGATGGAGGTTGACCACAATCCTAGATAGATCTCGGTGCCTAAGACCTACTTATAAGCTCTTATCACCACACACAAGATCTTTTGATTTAATCAGTTCTTACCAATCCCAACTTTTCATAAACCAATAAGGAAAGTTGTTGTAAACACACATTCATAACAAACCACTTGATCCCACCCTATAACATCTATGTACACCACTAGATGCATGCAGAGCTCATGGAATTGCACAAATATGCATCTAGGTTACACACTAACCACATTAACTCTCACTCACACTAACCTCACACTTCAACCACTAACTCAGCCAAACCATGCAGAAAAACATTCAAAGGGTATCATGTTGGTATTGTAAAGGGAACAAGTCTTCATCAAGTTTCTATTACAATATTAATGTGATTCTTCTTCTAGAAGATCTATAAATAATCAATTACCACAGTAACCATGGCTAAATTAGGCACTACTTTCCAGGTAGTTGTTGGTAGCCAACTTGTGGACATTGACACCTTGCCTATCTCTAAACGACCAAAGGAGAGGCTGAATGCACAAGTGCACTTGCAAACCATTCCCATCCAAGACCCTCCTAAGGGAAACATGGCTAAATTTAATCCCCTCTCCCATTCATTCAACCAAATCGCATGACTCATAGGTTATGCTACCTACATTTGGGAAGTTGAGTGTGAGTCTAATAATGTATAAGGAAAATATTAGTTTTTCACACGAGAATTCAAGAAATTTCATAATGCCATAGAACTCCAGACCATCTAGCATAAGGCAAGATTAGTAGATTATTTCAATGCACAACTACCCACACCTCATTTTATGATTGTTATTACTTGACCATCACCGTACAACCTAGTAAGGTTAAAAGTATGCCAGGAACCTTTGGCATTCCTTCTTTAATGTGCAACAACAAATTAAAGAATTTTGGTGATAGAGAATATGATGAACACGAACCTCATGAAGCTCAAGGACATGATTTCCATGACCACAAACATCATCATCCTCCTCATAATTTGTATGCAGCGCTTTGGCCTCCCTAGGCAATATTGGTTTACTTAATTGCATAAGTGAGTTTGGTTTAGTCTATACCTTGGGGAGACTAAGAACATGACCGTCAATCTCCCTATCTAGATCATTGACCAAATCCATGCCGCTAATCAGAGATGGACCAGCAATATGATTTTGAATGGACCTTGTGCTCTCACTCATGATATCTATAGATGTTTGGCCTATGATATTCCCATTTAGAGAGCCTGATCTTAGAGAGAGTCAAACCGTTCAAGAGTAGAAAAGCCTCAGCACTCCCATCCAAGAGAATGAGAGGATCCATTCCTTATGCTCAATAGGGGAACACCTTTTGCACCGATTTACGCTTAGACTGCCAAGGAGAAGTATGGATGGAGATCAATAGATGGTACCACCTATACTTATAGATTTGGAGTTTGTAGGGCCTATCGGCCTCGATGACTTGGGGAATGTAGACTTTGAACATCTCCTCAAAGATATGGATATTTGTTAAGAAGAAGAAGAAGAGGAAGAAGAAGAAGAAGAAGAAGAAGAAGAAGAAGAAGAAGAAGAAGAAGAAGAAGAAGAAGAAGAAGAAGAAGAAGAAGAAGAAGTAGTAGTAGATGGCGATCAGCAACACGAATAGGAAGAAGAGCAACATGAAGAACAACAACATGAACAAGAAGAGAAAGATGGAGAAGAGGAAGATCAAGAGGAGGAAGGAGCCCTTCCATATACAGTAGAGCTCTGTAGATTACGTGATGGAATAAATAGTGTACAAGATAGAGGAAGGCTCTCGTTGCATAGCTGTGACTTACTAACACTACAGTCACAACTCAAGTAATAACCTCAACACCCTCTTTTAGTTTCTGTGCTCCCGTATCCTATGCCAAATTATTCTCCTCCATTACCTATCCCTTGTATACTAATTCCTTTGAAACCGCCCTAGGCCTCCCATTAGGTTCCATGCACTTGGCCAGATCATGCTCTTAGATTGATAATTTAATGTGTGTAACAACCCACCACTATATGCATTTGCTTGATGATTGAGATTTAGTCCCTTTCATCACAAATCCCTAAGACTTTGTGAGTCTAGTTACACACATTTTTGGCATTTTTTTTGGAGATTGGGCTTACATTGATGCACCATAGTGCTCCCTCCTTCTTGAGAGCTCCATGATGATAACCTCAGAGTAGAAAATTTGAGCTCCTAGGGTTGCAGATGATACTTCACATTGAGGGTGTAGAATACTTAGAAAACACACTACACAGGGAGCATGAACATAGAATTCTTAGGTGTTACAAATGCGATCAAACTTACAGTCTGTGGTTGACTAGACCACTATATGTTTTATTAAAGAAAATATACAAAAAAGTGTTCGATGGACATTTGGCCTCTCACATGGACACTAACGGTAACAATATCCCACTAAAGGCCAATATGGCTAAAGTAACTATGGGAGAAAAATAAATAATGATAAAGAATACCTGAGTGTTAGTATACAAACTATACCTCCCCCCTGATGGGCATGTTATAGAGTGTACAAGTGACTATGTAAGATCAGGAATCAGGTAACCCCCATCAAGTGGCAAGAGTGTTGAAAGCTATCCTATGGTAGAGATTTAGTCAAAGCATCTTCAACATTATCTAGAGTGTGAACCTTCTTAAGAATAATGCGCACAGTGGCTAAGCAATCTCTAATTTAGTGGTACCTCAGCTCAATGTGCTTGGTCTTTGCATGATAGACTAGATTCTTAGCCAAAGTAATGACACTCTGACTGTCACTGAGCAAACGAGGTACATGCAGAGGTAAATTCCTTACATGCCTCACTTGCTGCAACATACTTTGCTTCTCTGGTGGAAATAGTTGTACATTCTTGAAGATGAGATCTCCAAGAGATAACACCTCCAACAAAATGAAAAATGTACCCTGATGTAGATTATGATTGTCTACACAAACAACATAGTCAGAATCTGTGTATCCAATAAAGGATGCTTTCCCTCTACCTAAGCATGGACACTTGTCCTTAGTTCCACTGAGATATCTCAAAATCATCTTAACCACTTCCAAATGTTTCTTTCCAGGATTAGACATATATCTGCTCACAACTCCCACTGTAAATGCAATTTCTGGTCTCATAGCTACCATAGCATACATGACACTACCAATAGTAGATTGAAAGGGAGTTTTGGTCATGAATTCCTTTTCCTCATCTGATTTGGGGCAATCATCCTTGCTCAATTTCACATATGTGGGTAAAGGTGTAATCAATCCCTTTCCACCCTGCATATTGAACGTGTGAAGTACTTTGGATATGTACTCACTTTGAGATAAGTATATGCATCTTTTACTCCTATCACGAGTAATGCGCATGCCAAGAATATGTTTGACAACCCCCAAATCCTTCATATCAAATGTCTCACTCAACTTCTTTTTGAGAATTGACAAGTCATAAGAGGACTTCCCAGCAATCAACATATCATCGACATAAAGTATCAAACATATCAAGTTGCCATCTAAGCATCTCTTTGTGTAGACACAATGAACCTCATCGCTTTGACAATAGCCTTGGGACGTCATAAAAGCATCAAAATTTTGGTACCATTCTCTAGGGGACTATTTAACTCCATACAAGCTCTTCTTGAGCTTACAAACGAGACTTTCCTTGCCAGGAACTACATGAACCTCTGATTGTTTTAAGATCTCCATGCAGGAAAGTAGTTTTCACATCCATTTGGACTAGCTCTAATTCATTCATTGCAACAAATCCAAGCAATGTGTGCAGGGTAGTCATGTTGACCACTAGAGAGAAGATTTCCTCAAAATCAACACCATGTTGTTGCTTAAAAACCTTTGCAACAAGTCGTGCTTTATACTTTCGAGAAGCACTATCTGATGTAAATTTTAGCTTATATACCCATTTACATGGTGAAGACTTCTTGCCCTTTGGCAAAGGTACTAAATCCCAAGTACCATTCTTGTGAATAGAATCCAACTCACTCTTCATGGCACACTCCATTTGACATGATCCTCTGTCTGCATAGCCTCTTTGTAGCAAGAAGGCTCACCGGCATCTCTTAGCATAACAAAATCTAAACGTGGAGCATATCTATCAGGTGGATGTGAGACACGTGTAGAGAGTCTCATTGGTTGCTGAACACGAACATCTGTAGACTGATCTGATTGGACATTCTCTTGAATGTCCCTATGTGTAGCATTTTTATGCATGCTAACTGGAGGATTAGTATCCTCAAACACAACTCTTCTCACTTCAACCTCCTTAGTGGGTTGTTTATGCATCTTAGACTCATTGAAAATGACATCACTACTTCTAATCATTGACCACATTTTAGGATCCCATACGTGATATCCGAATTGTCCCTCTCAACCATATCCAAGAAAAATGCATTTCTTTGACTTATGGTCCACCTTTTGTCTAAGACTCTTGGGTATATGAACATATGCGTCACACCCAAAAACTCAAAGATGATCATAATATGGTGGCTTCCCTGTCCATGACTCTTGTGCCACTTTCAGACCTTTGGTAATACTAGGCGAAAGGTTAATCACATGAACTGCAGTCAATACTACTTCTTCCCAAAAACCTTATGAGAGGTTTGCATGATGCAACATAGAAACTACTCTATCTTGAATAGTTCTCTTCATCCTTTCAGCCACATTCTGTACTGGGGTATAAGGAGCTATAAACTCTCTATGAACCCCTTTAGATTTATAGAAAAGGTTGAATTCATGTGAGCAATACTCATCCCCACTATCTGAACCTCAAGCCTTAATCTTAGTTACTTTTTCAGTCTCAAGTGAAGCATGCCATTTTCTAAAACTAGGGAATACCTCATCCTTCCTTTTGATAGGATATACCAAAACTTCTCTAGTATCATCATCAATGAAAGTGATAAAGTAAAGCGAACCACCTAAGGACCTAGTGGGCATAGGACCACACACATTTGTATGAACGAGATCTAAGGGCTGAATTGAAGAGTCAATGTGCGTTCTATGCACATTTCTGGTTTGCTTTCCATATTTAAAATGCTCATAAAATGTCAAATCAGAGAAAGAAAACACAGGTAAGTAGCGAGAACAAGAAAGATTTTCCATTCACTACGAGATATATGGCCCAAATGACCATGCCAAATACAAGCCATAGGTTGTTTAATAACAGCTAATAAGTGTTCTTTCTATGTACAAATAAAGGATAAAGTGAGCCAAATTTGCTTCCTTTTGCAATAACCATAATGCCCTTTGATATACAAAAGGATTGAGCATAGAAGACCACCTTGTAACCAAGGTTATCAAATTGACCAACGGACATCAAATTGCATGACAACTCAGGTACATGTCATAGATTATGCATAGTAAATTTTGAACCATCAATGAACTACACAACCATATCTCCAATCCCCACAACATCACACTCGTAAGAGTCACCAAGTCTCTGCATAATTAGAGAACCATTTTTTGTGTGGTGTCACACAAAAAGAAGCACCAGAATCTAGCAGCCATGTGTGGGAAAGAGAATCAGCCATAAGAGGCTCAATTAGCACAATACTATCAAGTGTCAACACATCAGCATCATAAAAAATAGCAGTAATTTCTTCAATCTTCACAGTCGAAGTAGATGGTGTAGGTAACTGTTTAACATGCCCATCAACATTTTGTCCTTTACCTTTAGCATTCTTCAATGCATAACAATATTTCTTTATGCTAGTCTTATTTCATTGACCATTCTTTTCCTTGTTCTTGCTCTTGCAATGTTGTTGATTCTTTCCTTGGTAAGAATCACCAACATTATATGCATCTCCACTCTAAGTGCCAATCATAGATTTTCTACAAATCTCCTCACTCAAGAGTGCTCCACATATGTCATCATAGATGAGTTTACCACCAGGTGCACTATTTCTAATAGTTGTGCACAACGTATCCCATGATGATGGAAAGGTACATAACAACAATACTGCTTTCACTTCATTATCCATATCCATTTTCTGAGCCTGTAACTGGGAGAATATAGCATCAAACTCATTTAGATGAGCAACAACACTATCTGTGTCCTTCATGCGAAGGTCATATAATTTTCTCATCAGATACACTTTAATTGATGTCGTCTCTTTTTCATATGTATTGCATAACTTTTTCCAAAGCTCCTCTGCACTTTCATAGTCTAATACTATAAAGTAAACAGTATCTGCTAGGTGCAAGCAAATGGTAGACCTGGCCATTTCATCCAACTCATCCCAATCATCTTCATCCATATCAGTAGGCTTCTTTGAAATCCCATTTATTGGCTTCAATTGCCTCCTTTGAATCAGCACATCTTTAATCTGATTCTTCCACAAAGCAAAGTTTGTGCCATCAAATTTTTGGATCTCAACATGGTCTTTTCCCTATAAATTATAGCTCCTCCTTGGAACACTGACACTAGACCCTAATCCACCAAATGTGCATGAGACCTCTGATGCCATGATGGTAGAGAAACAAATAGAATGACAATGGAGCTAGAAGAGTCCAAATGCCAACAAATAAGTGTATCAAGGAGTAAATCGACCAATGTGTAGTTGAAAAAACCAAAAAATCTTGAAAGATTTTGCCAGAGTATCCTTCGCAAAATGAGCATATGACTTATGTCAAAATATCATAAAATTGCAAATACTGACATGTTTACCTGCATAGTGAATCACTGACTCCACTGCATATAATCAGTTACCCAATAGAAACCAACTAGGCTTATCGAGCACCTATGAGCAACTATCGTATAGCTCCTATGTCGAGGTTGGAAAAGTCTTCCACATGCATCATCGAAGAGATCCTGACATCTGGGTGTCTCCCAGTTAAGAAAACCTCACCACGACCCTCTTTATCAAATGTAAAAGGCTTTATGCAAAAAAACGCAATCACTATATCAATGACCACATGGACGTACATAAGCAATTTCCAGAGAAGCATACATGGTGTGCATGTGCTCAATATATGGAGTAAAATGACACTAAAAGGCTGAATGCACAACTTAAAAAATAGCCAAAAACACCTACAAGTGTCTATCAACTTTGATATTTTAGGCTCAGAAGCCTACATAAATTTGCAGCGGCTGCTCCCACCAAAACTAAAAACCTTTCAAGAAACCTGTAGTTTTATGAGTGTGGCTGAAAACACAGCCCCAAAGGTATTTATTGTCAGAGAAGTACAAGGAACACTCTTCTTGATTTTCTTCGACCTGCGTGAAGAGAACTATGTGCAAAAGTACTCCAAAATGGCACCAAACGACACCCCAAAAATGCTTCAAAAACAGGCTTTGAAAGCAAAGAACGAAGCTTTGAGGAACCAAAACATGTTCAAGGTAATTTTAACCTTAGTCTTTCCCATTCTTCTATCACCAGAAGAGTTTAGCTTAGTGGCAAGAGATTGCCACAGTTAAGGAGCTCCAAGGGAATAGTACTGGGATGGGTGACCTTCCCAGGAAGTATTGGGAACCTCTATCTTCCTTAATCATTGAGTTCCTCCCTCGCGCGTCGCCAACGGTGCCAAGGGTGATTTCGGTGACTCGGATGACAAGGTATGCCGAGGTCTATGCCTTGGTCACCACTTTAGTCGTAAGCCTTGGCTAGGTGGGCAGGTGCTCACTTCACTCGCACAAAAGGAACAAATATTTTGCGTCGAAATGCTCTAATACCAGTGAAGTATTCTGATGGTGATGCACCGCAGTGCTCTCTCCTTCTTGAGAGTTCCACGATGATATTATCGGAGTAGAAAAACTGAGCTCCTAGGGCCGCACATCGTACTCTATAGAGAGGCTACAGAATGCGTAGAAAACACAGTACACAGGGAGCACGAACATAGACTTCTTAGGTGTTACAAATGCAATCAAAATTATAGTCTGTGGTTGTACACGAGTGTGTGGAGGTTGCCCGATCTTCTTCTTCGGTGCTCTTGTGGTAATGTATCAAAGAGAGAGAGAGAGAGAGATAATTTGAATGGAACTTCTTGACTGAGGGGAAGAAAGATCAATGATAGGAAAATTTTGGGAGGAGTTGAACTTTTGCAAAAGACTAGATGCTCATAGGAATAAACATTTATGATCAATTTTCTTTGCACATAAATTTGGAAGGACTGGAAGAAATGACAAAGGGGGTTCGCAGATGAATAGAAGGGGAGAGATGGATGCAAGTAGGAATTGATCAACCACTAAGACAATGGAAGGAACTTCATGGTAGGGACACTTTTCGGCTTGGGGATCGCACCAAAGATAGGGCGGCAACAAATCAGATACACAATGTTGAAGACTTGAAGAAGGAGGATAGACAGTTTCAATTGGGAACTCAGACTTCACATTAAACCTATATTCTAATTAGAGCTTCAATGGATGTGAATTTCAGGAGAAATTGATCAGGGTGCACATATATTTTGTATGGAAGAGGTGGAGGAGATAAGAAAGTGAATGATGTGAAGAGGGTTGCTCGACTAAGCAGGCGGGATTCTTTTACAAAGCTTTTAGATATGAGAAGAGCATATATAAAATTTCTCTTAATGGGCTTTCATCATCATTCATTACTATAGATGAACTCATCATCATTCATTTGGGTGTTGCGGCAGTTGTTGGGATAGATTAATCAAGAGGCCACCCATAGATTCTAATTCAGAAAAGACTGGAATGGGGTGGGGTGGCAGAGGAGGGCGAGGTTGCGAAGCGGTTTCGGTGAGGAGTTGTTGGGAATTTGGTGGGGAGTAATTGAGGGAGGAGATGAAGAGGTTTCAGCAGTTTCGGTGGGGTGACTGGGCTTGATGGGACTGCGGGGTGGTTGCGGTGGGGGAATGGGGTTAACGGGTGGTGGTTTGGGAAGAGCAAAGTCAGTGGTTGTTACCTTATCTATTGATTGTTGTTCCGTTTCTACATTGTTGGTTTCTGTTGATTCGACTGCCTTCAGTAGTTGAAATTGATGTTGTGTCTGTTCGATCCTGTTGTTCTTGTTGCTCAGCCGATGATTCATTGTGCATTGAGGTGGCTGTATCATGGAACGTCTCTTCTTCATTCTTCTCGTCTTCTTTATCGTCATCTCTATCTTTTCCGGCTGAGCCTTGTGCTTCACTTTCTGAGGAGCTAATTCTGATGCGTTTCCGGCGGAACAATTGGTTGAGCTCTTCTTCATCTTCTTCTTTCATCGTCTAGCAACTGTATCGACTCCTCATGTCTCAGGACGGGCCCCTGTGGTGGTGGTTGAGCGGCGAGTATGGTTGGAAAGAGAAAGGAAAGGATGTGGGGAAGTCTGGATCGAGGGGTGGTTCCTTTATTGACTTGTTTCACTATGGCTACACATTCCTTGTGGATACAGTGAAAGAAAAAGGATGTGAAGTTAACGGGTTCTTGTGCAGCAAGGTCGATGGTGGAATAGAACGGGCGGGATATACCGTAGGTGCGTTTCTGGAGGTTTAAGATGGCGACTAAGAACTGGAGTGCAGTTCTTTCGGGTTCAGGGCGGCAGCGGATGGCGTATTCGTTCGATGAATAGCGGGGAAAAAGTTCTACCATTCTGGCTACGGGGATGCTTGGGCCATTCTCGCGGCCTTGTGGGGTGAGGCGGAAGGCTTCGGCGAAGGCTTGGAAGGTTACTACGGTTCTAGATGGTAGGGAGAGGAAGATCCATTGTCGTTCAGCGATGGGGGATTGGGCGATGGCAGGAATGATCTGCGCAAAGAAGGGATGGGCTTCCACTGAGTGCCATGGCAGCTCAACGAAGTTGGCCAACCCTCGGGTGCGCAGGTATTCTCCTACCTCGGTAGGGATACCATCACGGAAGGCTATGAAATTTGCCAACGCTTCCATTGCGCACGCGAACACGAATACACAAAGCACAGAGCACGAATACACAGAACACAGAAAACACAAGCACAATCACAAGAACACAATAGCATTTTTTGGCGCAATCGAAGAGATTAAGTAGAGACATTACGGTGGGGGGGTAGGAAGTGATGGTTATCATTGTGCAGTGCTGGAATGATACTGCTTTTAATTTGTCGTGCATACTTGAGTAATTGGTAAGGAGGGCGGCTTATGAAAAAACGCGGCTATTAAAAAAGGAAAGAAAGAACAGAAGGAAAAGTAAAGAACAAAACTAAAAATGCGGTCCACCACTGAATGTTTTAATGCGGGCTAGCAGCGTGTTGATACGGCCGCAGCTTCGAACCGTTGATTGCTTTTGGAAGTGGATTTCCGGTCAATGTAGTCAACCAAAAAGTTGCTGGACCGATTTGCTCTGAAATCTTGTAAGGGCCGAACCACCGTAATTTGAATTTGCCTGCGGACCTATTTGACTTTGCATTATAGAAAAGTACACGCTGTCCTACCGAAAACACTAGAGTCTTCAGGTTTCGATCGTGCGTCCTTGCTTGTCTTAGTTGGACTTCGTGCATGGTTAAAAAACTGAGCCATCGGTGCTCGTCTAACTCTCTGAGTGTGTCCAACCGAAATGACAGTGAGTCTTCCGGTAGAAGTTTCTGAGCGATTGCTACGCGTAAACTTGGTATGACTATCTCCATTGGTGCTATTGCTTCTAAGCCATAAGCTAGTTTGAAAGGTGTCAATCTTGTTGTTACCTTGTATGTAGTCCGATATGCCCATAGTACTACAGGTAGCAGTTGATCCCATCTTTCCGGTGCTTCCATGATCAATTTCCGAAGTATATTCAGCAGAGATTTATTTGTACTTTCGGCCAAACCATTAGCACGAGGATAGTAAGGAGAACTAAATTTATGTGTGACCTGGAACGACTGTGTAAGTGCCTTCATTAAATTGTTTACAAAATGAGTGCCTTGATCTGAGACAATTTCCAGTGGTAAGCCAAAGCGTGGAAAGACATCGGTTAGTAGACACTTTGCTACCATAACTGCTGTAGCAGACCGTAAAGCCCAGGCTTTTGCCCATCTGGTTGCATAATCTGTACAGGTCAGTATGTAACGGTTGTTACTGAAGACTGTTGGAGGTGTAATCGGACCGATAAAATCTAGACCCCACTTTTGGAAAGGTTCCAATGGTAAGATGGGTTGCAGAGGAAAGAGATGTTGCAAAGGCTGGCCAGATCTTTGTATCACATTGTTTGACAAACTATGAGATATCTCTGTACATCGTTGGCCACCAGAGACCACTCTGCATAATTTTTCGGTGAGTTAAGTCTGTAGCAAAATGGCCACCGGAAGGAATCGAGTGAGCCAAAGTGATAACTGAGTTAACTTCATGCGGTGGAATATATCAAAGTAGGATTTGGTGTGATCTACATAATATAATTCTCCAACAGTTAACCGAAATCGGCGGCTAAAGTCTGCAATTTTTCTGCGTACTGCTCTAGAAGTCTGAGATGGAAGGCAACCATCAGTGAGAAAGGTCAAGATCTGATCATAATATGAAAATCGGATAGGTGGGTCTGCAGAATCTTCATTAATTGGTTCTGTCACATAAATCGCGGGTGTCGTGTCATCTATGCCCACCGGAGCTTCACCGGAATCTAAGCGGGATAAGAAATCTACTAAGGCATGTGAGCTGCCTGGTCGGTGAATGACTTCGTAGTCAAATTCCTGCAAGAGTAAGACCCATCGCGCTAATCGACCACCTAGATGCTATTGCCAAACTAGATAGACAAGTGCAGCATGATCTACATGAAATGTGAATTTACGGCCTAGCAAGTAATGTCTAAATTTCTTGACAGAATATACTAGCCCTAGACATTCTCTTTCTGTTACAGAGTAATTCTTCTCAGTAGGAGCTAATCTTCGACTTGCATAATACACTGGTCTGAACCATTTATCAATTTGTTGCATCAACACACTTCCTATTGCTATATCTGAAGCATCAACAAATACATGAAATGGGTGATCCCAGTCCGGTGGCTGTAAGATAGGAACTTGTGTTAATAAATGCTTTAAACGATCAAATGCTATCTGGCATTCCTGGGTCCATTCAAATTGTCGAGGAGTCTTGGAGATTAGCTTGTTTAGTGGTATAGCCAGATGATCAAGCCACCGTAAGTGCCTTCCATGCCACCGTACTTGGCCCATAAAACGCATGACTTCTTTCGGTGTAGTGGGCACCGGAGCTTCTAGTACTACCGAAATCTTATCTGGATCTACTTGGATACCTTGTGCAGATACAATGTGGCCAAGTAACTTGCCACATGAAACCGCAAACACAGATTTGTTTGGGTTCAAGCAGAGTCTATACTCTCTGCATTTCTGAAAGAAGCACCGTAAATGGAACAGGTGTGCTATCATCTTACCGAAAATTGAAAAATCGTCGAGATATACTTGCATAAAGGAAGTGAGATAAGGAGAAAATATCTCCCGCATACATCTTTGAAATGTGCTTGGTGCGTTTCTTAATCCAAACCACATTATCGTACAAGCAAAGACACCCCAGTTGGTAATAAATGCAGTTTTTGGTATATCTTCTTCAGCCATTCTCACTTGGTTGTAGCCACTGTATCCATCTAGGAATGAATACATCTCGTGGCCTGCTACTTTATCAAGCATGGTATCCAAAAAGGGGATTGGAAAGGGATCTGGTACAGTTGCTGCATTTAATTTTCGGTAATCTACACAGATTCTCAATTGCTTGTTTTTCTTTGGCACAATCACAATCGGAGAGATCCATTCAGCATGCTCTACTAGCACGATGAATCCAACTTTTAGTAACCTATCAAGTTCTACCTTTACCTGAGATGCATAATGGGGATTCATCCGGTAGCTGGTTTGCTTTATCGGCCTTGCTTCTGGCCTCAGCATGACCCTGTGCTGGTAGATGCGGGGGTCCAATCGTTTCATGTCTTTGTAATCCCATGCAAAGACGTCGGTGAATTCTCGGAGTAGCTGGATTAAACCTACTTAAAATGTTTCCGGTAAGTTTTGCTTTATCTTTACATGACGTGGATGATCTTCTTCTCCTAAATTGTAAGTGATCAGTTGATCTTCGGGGACATAGAACTGTTGGTGTTTCTCTGTGTCGTCTGTTGGTTTAAGAAGTTGCTGCAGTTCATCGTCATGTGTCGAAACAGTGTCTTCCTTCTTAGTTTCTTCTGTGATGGGTATTACTATACAGACTGAAGCGTTCCAATTATCTACAACCGACTGTAGATCAACAGTCCCTAAGGAAATTAAATCATCGTTACTCTTCAGAAACTCTTCTTCTTCATCATCTGATAATCGATCTAGTATATGGATTGGTTCAGCAAAATACGGTCTAGCGTGTAGCTCGCAAGGTTGTATAGCATCTAATTTTACCACATATCTACGATTGGCATCTTTAATCGTAAGCTCTTGTGCAGACCAGTCCTGTATTACCTTCGCATGCTTTAGCCAAGGTCGGCTGAAAAGAAGGTTGTAATCCAAAGTGGATTCCGGCAGATCTAGTATAACAAAGGTCAATTTAAAGGTCGAACCTTGCAAAGTGATGGGTACATTCCGCACAAGTCCTACGGGATGGACTCTTGATTGATCTTCCATTCTGACGAAAAATTGAAGTGGTTCGATTTCGGTCCATCCTAACCTTTTGCATAATGCTGCAGTCGCAATGTTAACACCAGAGCCTCCATCAATTAATACATGTGTAATCTTATGATGCTTATACCATACTGTAATCAAGGGAACTGAATGATCAACCATAGAATCAGGTTTCGGTTGAACTGCTGCTGTCGTAGGAATACAAGAAGTCACCGGACTGAACTGTTGTTGGAACTGTTGTCGAATTCCAGGTACTAATGCCAGTAGTTGGCCCAGAGGCAGAGTGATAGATGCCTTAGATAGGATTTCCCAAGCCTGTTGAGATTGATTGACAGGCTCTACTGGTGTTGAAGTTGATGCCTCTGCTGATGCGGAGGTGTCTACGGTTGGTAATGTATCTGTTGCTGATGATGTTCCTACTGCTGACTCCCTTTGTTGTGTTCCTTCCTTTGTTAACGATGGCTGGGTTACCGGAATAGGCTCTGGGAAGATTGGTGGTTCTGCTGTGGTCCATTGACTAGCCTTGTTGTACATTCTGTGTTGTTCACGTATCCCTGGTTCAAATATTTCTGCTGCCGGTTGCAGTTGTTTACCGGAACGGGGCTGGACTGCAGCAGCCTGTGTTTCCACCGGTGTGATATGTACCATGTTGGCCATTGGATTTTGACGTTCCTTCTTCCTTTGATCATACACAGCTCCATCCTTACAAAATCTCCTAATATGTCCAAATTCGCCACAAAAATGGCAGCGTGGTGGTGGTAAATTGGGATTTTCCGGTGGTGGTCCGTTCTGCCAGCGGTTTGCATTATAGTTGTTATTCCTCTATCCTCGATAATTTTGATATCCTTGCTGCTGGTTGTTTCTCATTTGTGGAGGCGCATAATGGTTGGCTGGCTGCCCTTGTTCTTGGATAATTGCATTGACAGTCGCTGTTCCTTGTACTCTAGCGTTGTATGCGCAGTTTTCGGTGGTATGTCCGGCAGTGTTGCAGATAGCGCAGAATGTCTGATTAAGTGCACAATTGGCACTAGTATGTCCTGAATGTTTGCATGTGATGCAGTATACTTGTCTGTTCATATCTTCGGCAACATTTTTGTTTGTTTTTAACCACTCCAAATCTTCTGTAAATCCACCGACTTTGTTTTCCAGTTGCAGAGTCATTGCAATGACTGCATCGAGTGTCATGGCTCCGACGTCTGGTAAGTTAGCATAGGCCGGTGGTAGCTGCCTTAAGTGTGTTCTGAAGAGAGTAGCATACTCCTGTACGGTTTGATTTGCCTTTTGTCTGTTGTTCTGCAGATAGTCAAAAATTTTGGCTGGATTCTTTTTTAGCCTGAATCGCTGTAGAAAAGCATCTCGTACTGCTTCGTAGGTGCCGAAATGATTAATATCATATTCTATAAGCCATTTGGCTGCTTCATTGACAAGTGTAGATTGGAAGACAATGGCTTTGTAGGTCTGATCCGGTGGATGGTTGAGAACTGCATAGCTTATCTCGAAAGTGCGTACGTGAGCATCCGGATCATCTCTTGGGAATCCACCAAACTTCGTGTACGTCACTCCTGTAGGAGTCAGCCTGGGTGGACATAAATGTTGTTGTTCGTTCATCATGAGTGTATTATACCTTTCTTCTGTATCTCGAGGCTGAATATCTGCACTATCGGAATCTGTATCGTCGGATGGCGCACTTTCCGGTGCAATGATCTTGCTTAATGTGCTTCGAATCTCTGTTTCGAACAGCTTTCCTTCCTTCTTGATGTCCAGTGTATGGGAACTTGCTTCCAAGCACGGTGGTTGGGCTGAAGATTCAGCAGAAAATGCCAAACCGTCACCGAAAAACGGTGATTCTCCTACTGAAATATCACCGGAAGGCACATAAATTATGCCCAAATACGGTGTTTTTTCGCCTTCGTTGATTTCTTTGACTAGAGTGCTTCTAATCGTAGATAAATTTGAATCTCTTCCCAAGATTGTTAAACTAGTTTCCAACTGCGTCTTGGTAGGTTCTTGAATTACTATATCTTCGACAAACTGTGCCGAAATAGTACCGGAATGTACCAGAGGCGTAACACGTTCCACCGGAATATGACCGGAATCAGTTCTAAGTTCTTAACTTTCTTGACAACTGGGCCAGACCTAGTTGTACTTTTACCTTCCAGAGTTGTCTTTAGTACATTAAGTACCCCAGACTGATGGTTCTTGGGATACGTTTCACCGGATCGAGTAACCGGCATGTATCATTTTTTGTACTAATCGCGTAGTATTACTAACGGAACAGTTTGCAACAATCTGGTTCTGTTGCTACGTTCAATCGAACGATAATCTGGATGTGCGATTCTGACAAACTACTGGCAATCTTAATGTCACCTTCCCACAGACGGCGCCAAATGTTAAATATAAAAATAGTGACACTGTGTTACTGACTAGCCGAAATCGTTACCGAACAAATATTAAACGTAAAACAGTGATTCACCATAAACTGTGTTAAACTTTCAGTATTATTACCGAAAGGCATTACCAGACTAACATGGGTTCTTGGGAGTGGTAGGGGTCTGTTAGACAGAGGCCCTGTACTCTTTTCCCAATTCTTAGTCACAACATCAAAAACATGAATGCGCGTCTTAGCTCAGTTACTGGTAGTAACTAGACAATATTTGGTTCCTTTACTCTTGCGTACCGAACTTCTCCAGACTAACCTGCTATTGGAACAGAGCAGTAGTCTGAGTTATAGACTCAACAGTAATAATCAACCAGAGATAACACTTTTAACCGACAGATTCGTTTGTCATAACGCTTTACAGCGATCTCAAATAAAAGTTCACGTTTACCGAAAGCAATAGTTCGTCCTCGTCACCGAATACAATAAGTTCAATAAAACAAACATAACGTATTCAACAATGCATCAGGTTGCCTATTCAACTCATACGGTAATATAACTACTCAGACTGACTCAGGGTACTTTAACAACTGAACAACACACGACAATACGATACGATAACAATACTCAGACACACAATCCGTCATTCAACTACCCGTTACGGTGAACTTCAGTATAAACAGACGATGCAGAACTCGATACTAACAATACTCAGAACTTCACAACAGTGTAAACAATACTCTGACAATTAATTAGGCGAACAATCTGGCAATTCCAGAAAAGACGTCTCTCTGACCATTCTCCTTACATTGCTTTATATAGAATTTACAAGATACGCGTACCAACTTTTCACGCGTATTTCAAAAACTCTGTTACATCCGGCAGTCATTACATTTGTCCCACTCCGGCGGCCGACTAACAAACCCTACAAATCAAGAAATAAAAATGCAGTTAAGGAACTAGGAAATTATGCAAAATAAAAGCATTTTAAGGCCTCTAGATATACCTGAGTGAAATGTTGACCACACTATCTGATATTTCAACATGAAGCTCCCTCAACATTTTGTTGTCTTCAGGTCTAATGTCAAGAAACAATTCATTTTGCCATGGCATTGCAACATTAACTATTACCTGCCCATCTCCTTTCTTGAGGAGCTCTTTATTTGCTTTCTGTAACTTTTGAATCTAGGTTAAGATGACACTTTCCTCTGTAAATAATCCCTGCTTTTTCCTCTCCTCCTCACTATTTGCTGCAGTTCTAGTTTCATGATCATGAGTGACTTGAGCGTTGATCTCTTCAATGACAACTGTTGTTTTGGGTGCTCGAGCTGGAGGTATATTTAAAATATCGAAGAATTTTTTATCGTGGTGATCAACAGGAACCAGAGCTTTATCAGATTTATATCTTATTCTTGAAACAATAACATAATCCTTCGCCATTAGTGTTGCCCTATGAGAATGAGCAGCACATAAGTAGGCATCATTCATAAAATCAATAGCAAAGTCCTCTGCAGCTTCTTGCAGGCATAGTAGTGCTTGAGTTTGCCACCTCACATTGACAAAGGATGAGGTCTTCATCAAAGAATAGAGGTTGGCTAAGATCTGCTTGATAACTCTCATAAATGGAAGTCTTGGGATCAACAATCCCACAGACTTTTGAGCTCTTCTAATTTCCCTCGAGGACTTTACATGGTACTTGACCCTTTTTTTTGAAGGCTTGTCTGGCCCATTGGCTTGAACCTTCTGGGAATTTTTCTCTTGGACATTTTCCCCCTTGGCATTTTGGTCCTGACCCTCTTGGTACAACTTCCTTGCTGTCTTTTTGGTTCTAGCCATACTCTGCACAAAATCAGAGTCTTTAGGCAAGGAATTAGGAAAAGTGGAAACTTACTCTCAAAAAGCTATGATCAATGACTCTTTCCACTATCAAAACTTACTCTCAAAAAGCTATGATCAATGACTCTTTCCACTATCAGAGGCACGACCGATGCGAGCGATAGTAGTCCTCCGAAAATGCCCGGATGTCCCTGATCGCTTGCATCGGTCGTCTTTAAATTTATCATCAAATATCAATCAAATATATCTTACAATGCAAAATACTCAATTATCACTAAGAAAAAGTTAATTGGAAAGCTATAATCAATGACTCGTTCCACTGTAAGAGACACGACCGATCCAAGCGATAAGAGTCATCCGTAAATGCCCGGACGTCCCTCATCGCTTGCATCGGTCGTTCCTGAATTCATCATCATATTTCAATAAATAGAAGTTAAAATAAAGGTAACAATGCGTTATACTCAAGCATCACAAAGGAAACCAAAATTTGCAAGCTATGATCAAGGACTCGATGCTATTTAAAAAACATGACCGATCCAAGCGATTAGGGTTATCCAAAAATCTCGGATGTCCCTAATCGCTTGCATCGGTCGTGTCCACATTACCTTACGCAGAGAGCGCTCTCTATAGAAATTGTGAAGTAGCCTAAAAACGTGGTGGCGATGGAACCTCGACGCTTGGCAAGTGTTGACAGAAAAAAATGAAGGAAATGAATAGGGAAGCTTAAATAGGTCCCAGAACTGAGTTGACTATTGTGCCACATGGCATGCCTCGATTGATCCACGTCATATAGCCATTGCGAATTCCAACGTCTTTTGCCATGTGGCATGATTTGATTGGTCCACATCATCTATCCGTTGCATCGGGCAACGTACACTTTGCCACGTGGCACTCTGTGATTGGTCCACGTCATTCGACCGTTTCTTCCCTCCTCGCCTATAGATAGCTACTTCCTTCACAAACTCAAACTTTCAACCTTCAGAGAATTCGTCTCACTAGAGACACGAACGATCCAAGCGATAAGAGTCATCCGTAAATGCCCGGATGTCCCTCATCGCTTGCATCGGTCGTCCCTGAATTCATCATCATATTTCAATAAATAGAAGTTAAAATAAAGGTAACAATGCATTATACTCAAGCAACACAAAAAAAAACCAAAATTTGCAAGGTATGATCAAGGACTCGATGCTATTTAAAAAACATGACCGATCCAAGCGATTAGGGTTATCCAAAAATCTCGGATGTCCCTAATCGCTTGCATTGGTTGTGTCCACATTACCTTACGGAGAGAGCGCTCTCTATAGAAATTGTGAAGTAGCCAAAAAACTTGGTGGCGATGGAACCTCGACGCTTGGCAAGTGTTGACAAAAAAAATGAAGCAAATGAATAGGGAAGCTTAAATAGGTCCCAGAACTGAGTTGACCGTTGTGCCACATGGCATGCCCCGATTGGTCCACATCATATAGCCGTTGCAAATTCCAACATCTTTTGCCATGTGGCACTCTGTGATTGGTCCACATCATTCGACCGTTTCTTCCCTCCTTGCCTATAAATAGCTACTTCCTTCACAAACTCAAACTTTCAACCTTTAGAGAATTTGTCTCACTTACATGCATATTTTTCTTTCGTCCCCGACACGACCGATACAAGCGATTTTCACCGTTTGACCTACATTGACTCGCTCTAGTCGCTTGCATCGGTTGTGTTCTCCTAATAGGCATACAAGAGAAGCTGCAGCTAAGATGGAGGGAATGAATGAGATCCTTAGTGTCTCTCCATCAGAGAAACTTCTTGATTTCATGGTTCAAGAGGGTTTAAGTGTAGATTATTTTCTTGATGCAATGATGATATTCAACCCCAAAATTGATTTTGAAAAACTCTTAGAGAACTCAAAAAGTTTTCTTAAGGATGAGTGGGAGATTTTCTTGGGGTTGATCAATGGAAGGATCCTTTCTATTTCTCAGAAAACCTATGTCCATCCTCACATCTTTGGGAAGGATCCAATCGATAGGGCTAAAATCACAAGAAAATGCAAAAGGATATCCCTTTGCGAGGGAAGCTTGATTTATGCCCAGAGCATGAAAAGGACTGCTGCTTGCTCCCTTTAAACATTGCTTTCTTGATATGGCTTGATCATATCTCAGTTGAAAGGGAGGAAAATGTTCATGATGAAGACGAGCCTTGCTTAGAGCTGACACTTGAGGGTAGCTCGAAAACTATGAAAGGTGTCATGGAGATTATTGAGGAGATCAATCTCCAAGCAGAAGAAGAGCAGGTCAAAGATTTTGATGTGGCCACTTTTAAAGCAGAGACTGCAATAAGGGAGCCAACTGAAGAAGTTCAAGTGTTTGAGAAGTCCTTACTTCTCCCAAATCTACTTTTTTACTTTATCTCTGAGAAAGACTTCATACCTCTATTTTACATTCAGGAACTTTTCAATCTAAGGGAGGACTACTGCCTTGCAGCTATAGCTGAGGTAGAAGAAATTGCAAGGAGATTCATCAATAAGAAAGGAGAAAGAAGAGAGGAATTTTTGCGTCTTGATTTGGATTTGTCTAATGAAGAATTCAAAGATTCATCACAAGCTCTTTCAAAATGCTTTGAGAAAGCTATCTCAGAGAAGCCAAAACTTGCTGATGAAGAGTTTGATGAGCATCAGAAGCAACTTGGAATATACTCATTTGGGCGCGGCTATTCATTCTTGGATGTCGCTGAGGACAAAGGAACAATTTGTATTGACTCAAAAGAGCTCATTGAGGAGGAAGATGAGGTCAAGGTATGTTGTTTGATATATTCGTATGAATTAAAGTTTTTGTCCGAGATCTCCATTTTTTAGTGAGAAAATGACCACGACCGATGCAAGCGATACGACCTATCGGATAATTTCCATTGGGCCTTATCGCTTGTATCGGTCGTGTTCGGACTTGAAGAGGAAGATGAGGTCAAGTATGTAGTAAAATATATTCTCATGATTTAAAGGCAAAGGAGATGAGATGGGCTTGATGCAAAATCTCTATCTTGTGTCAGTTTGTCCAAGTTCTCCATTAGAAGTGTCAGAAGTCGATCACGACCGATGCAAGCGATAAGGCCCATCAGATATTTTCCGTTGGGCCTCATCGCTTGCATCGGTCGTGTTTGGACTTGAGGAAGATGACGTCAAGGTATACAGTTAACTATATTCTCAAGAACTTTAGGTTAGTGATATGAGATGGGACCAATGCAAAATCTCTTTCTTGTATCAGATTTGTCCAAGTTCTCCATTAGAAGTGTCAGAAATCTATCATGACCGATGCAAGCGATTAGGCCCATCGGATATTTTCTGTTGGGCCTTATCGCTTGTATGGGTCGTGTCTAGGAGTTGCATGCAGCAATGATAATACATATCTTGCTTGTGGGAATTCCCCTCATTTATCAAACATTAGATGTTTCTAGGCAGTTTGCAAATAGATATTGATGACGACCGATGCAAGCGATAACGACTATCTGAATTTCTCTGAAGACCCTTATCGCTTGCATCAGTCGTGTCTCTTGCTTTTCTTTCTAATAGTTTCAAGTTACTTCACATGTTTCCTAAAGTGTGCTTGCACTTCATCTAACCTTGTTTTTCATTTTTACCACAGTTAACTTTATTGGATGAAGACAATTACGTTGGCAGGGGCAAGGGAACAAGAAAAGCCATAGAAGAGAAAGGAAAAGCAAAGGTGGATATTCATTCTATTATCCACTATCTTCCAAACTTGAACCCAGACACTTTTTGTGTTATTCACAAGCACTATAGTGAGGAGCCAGACTTTGCATTGTTCTGCTTGAGGACTCTATCAAAATACATGGGTTTTACTCCAATAACCCTTTAATGCTTTCAGAGTTTTACTGCTTGAAAGAGCAACTGCATTCAAAATTTTTGGATATGCCCCAGGACTCAATGCTTCAAGGGCAGGGTACTTTCTTTGTTATTCAAGCTATGCAATGGCTACAAGGGTGTCAGATTTAAAAAGCATTGCTGGATACAGGAGAAAAGAGTTCCTCAGATATAGAGGTGATTTGCCAGAGCCAAGCTCTTTAAAAAGACTCAAGGAATGACTTGATTTTTTCAAATTCTATATCTCAATAAATGTACATATACAGAAATTGCCCAATGTGATATAAGACATTGCAAATTTTTTTGGTGTAATTGATCCATGGCCTAATATTAATTGTTATTGATTCTCTGGTCAAAGTCATCTAATGGTAGTAGACATATTTCTTCTCAAAGCATAATACATCATGAAATGTACATACATGACATCTTTTATTTCTCAAAGAAATAAAAGACATTGCAAATATTAAAGCTTTGTTTGAAATGTGGTCTTTTCCAGTTTGTGATATTGATACATGATGATTTTGTCTGGAGATAGCCATATCCTTCTGATTATATTTGGCATGAGGTCCTTTGTAATTGTCTTCTAAAGAACCAATCAAAAAGCTCTCTGAAGGCATTGCTCTTTGTTACTCCTCCTCCTTTCCTTGTACACCTAAAGAAGCTTGTCCTTGCTTGATAATGAGATTTTTCCATGCCTTGGGTGTTCCACATGGCAAGTGGTTCTTTTTCTGCAATGAATGCACCATGCACAAGAAGAATATGCTGGAAAGCAGAAGAATCTCATTAGATCTTTATTTCAATTAAAAATAAATAAATTGAATAAAATATCTTTGGAGCTCACCAAGTAGTATGTTATGTCTTTGGTACCCCATGCCTCTATGATGGTTTCTATAAGCTCTGTGGTCACCTTTCTGAAATCTGTCACATAACTTTTTGATGTTACCTGCTACCTCATGATCTTTAAAAGATTATCTAGTTTGACCCACACCTCCATTCTCTTTTTTGCTATTTTTGGTTTGCTTTTTACATTAGTCGTGACCTCACAAAATGTTTTCCATGAATTCCACATGGCATTAAGTTGTTTGCCATCATGGTTGCTGAAAAATCTCCTTGCTTTTGCACCTCCCATTGAGACATCCTGTAAAACATCACCTGTATTTTGTGAAAGCTTTGGATCTTTTCTTAGATGAACATCACCACCATGAAATCCCATTTCTGAAAGAAGACATTCACATTTTTTTATGCATTCATCTGCAAGAGTTGTAGGCTTGATAGAATATGCATAATCCAAGTGAAGACGGACCAACTTGTCAATGATTCTTAACTCTGCATGTAGTGTACATATGTGTACATTTGTCAATGCTATTGGAAGTATGGGATCCCAAATCATTGAAGAAGATGAGTAGTTACGAAGAATAACATTTTGTCTAGAAGGAGCCTCTTCACCCTCAGCTCTAGCAATCCATCCATTTGTGTCTGGGCTTTGCATGCAGTACAAGCAAGGGTACTTAGAATTTGCTCCCCCACTTGTACCAAACATGCATTTGAGTGTCTTTAGGTCTCCACTCAAATGCCACTCAACTTGAAAGTTCCCGTAGTCTTTGACATTCAACAATTCTCCTGCATGATGCCCTTGGATAACATTTGGAATGTTTGTCTGTGAGAATAACCATTTAAGTGTTTTATGGCTCTCAGATGGAACTTGAGCACAGCCAACCCACCATAACTCCAGTTCTGATTGTACTTTGAGAGATGGAGTATCCAATTTCCCAAGGCTATAGTCCAAAGCTTTGTTCATCAGTGCAATGCTTATTCTCTCCATCTTTTGATGTTTTTTAAGCTCAGCTTCATCAAGTTTGATTACAAATTTCAATAGACCAGAACATTCATGCTCTTTTGTATTATAGAACTGAACCATGTATGTTTGAAGTTTTATGACATCTATCCATATGTTGTTAAATGCATTGTAAGTGAAATGTAACTTTTGTTTTCCTACTTCGTAAGGCATGTTACCGTGAATATGTTTATATTCACCAAATACTGATGTGATCTTCTTATTCAAGCAGAGCCGAAACTTTCCTACATGATGGGGTCTACGCAATCCAAAACTTCTAACTTTGTTAAATTTTAAAAATTCACACCAAACTATTGAAATTGCTCTATAACCTTTCCTACTCACTCCGACACTATCACAAATATTCTGAATTTGAGATGGTTCTAGTAAAAGATTCATTTCTGTCATGAGTTTTTGAAAAACAAAGCGTTTCAAGCATGTATTTTCATTTAGTTTCAATAGTCTTAAAACATCATTTTGATTCAAAATTTCATTACAGAAATGTAGGCGCTCAAAACTGCTCGACATATTGAAACCTAGCACATTTGTCACATGATCTCTAACAATTTTCATTCTTTTCTTTTTCTGGCCAGATTTTTCAGTCAAATCTAAAAAAGGTTTTACTCATTTTGACCACATTCTCAAACCTATAGGAGTTTCTTTCATTTTTTTAAAAGACTCTAACTGAGAACATAAAGTGGATAATTTGTTTTCTAGCTCCCTCATATGTAAATTCTTCTGGTGTAGTGTGTTTTGTAAACAGTTTATGTATTGTACATAATTCCTTGAAATATCCCAGAGCCTTGAACGATAGCCTCGTAAACCATCCTCACCATCTCCCACAAATCTAATCAGATCATGAAGATTATGAAAAGGGGGGTACCTTCCAGTTTGTGGATCAATTGGATAAACAGATCCATCTGTCCATATGTCGATATGTTTCTTGCCTTCCTTTCGCAATCCATCCACTTCAGGAGGATGAAGAGCCCTTCGAAATACTTTTCTTGTCGTCACATACTCCTGACTAACTGCAATGTTGATATGGAACTTTTCACAATGATTTCGATTGTTTGAAAGCTCAGCGAGAGTATTTGGGTTAACGTTCTCCATGGTCTGCTATGAAAAATCACCGGCAAGTGTCTAAAATGACGTGAAAGGGAGAAACAAGCTTGCTATGAAAAGTAGAGAAAAAAAGCGCAAAACATCATCAGCACACATTATATAGGTCCGTGAACAAGAGGAAAATTTGACTTTTGATCAGCGCGCGGTGAGCACAAACTTCGAGGCGTAAGATATCACACAAACTTTTCATGATTATATGATACGAGTTTCTCTCTCTTCAAAATTTGCATAAGATACATTTTAAATGAACTTACACGAAATTTCTTAAAGGATTTGACAACTTTTATCCTGATTAAGCACAACTAATTGAAATCCTTACACGGCCCTTTTTGGGCCGTTTTTCGCCCTAATGTGGCATGCACGCTTTGGTCATCTGAATTTTGCTAGTTTGCTACGCCTGCAAAAATCTCAAATGGTGTCCTCTTTGCCCAAACTTGAGGCACCTGGAAAACATGTTTGTGAAGGCTGTATTTTGGGCGAAATGCAGCGTTCCTCCTTTCCAAAAGATGGTTCAGTTCGTGCTAGACAAAAATTGCAGCTTGTACATAGTGATGTCTGTGGTCCTATGCAGACACCCTCTTTTGGAAATTACCTTTACTTCGTGACTTTCATTGATGATTTTTCCAGGCATGCATGGGTATATCCACTCAAAGCAAAGTCCGAAGTGTTCATGTGCTTCAAACAGTTTTTGGTTTTGGCTGAAAATCTGTCAGCATGTAAAATGGGCACCCTCCATTCTGATCGAGGGGGGAATATATGTCTTCTAATTTTAATGCATTTCTGGCTGAATGTGGGATAAAACACCAGTGTACACTGCCATATACACCTCAACAGAATGGAGTTGCTGAACGGAAGAACAGGTCTCTCATGGAGATGGCGAGGTGTATGGTCAAGTGTCAGGCTTTACCTCATAGTTTCTGGCTTGAGGTTGTCATGTGTGTAGCATATGTACTGAACAGGTGTCCCACTAAAGCGCTGCAGTCTATCACTCCATATGAGGCTTGGCATGACCACAAGCCATCTGTTGCTCATCTGCGTGTTTTTGGTTGTTTAGCATATGCACTAGTGCCTGAACAACATCACAGAAAATTCTGGATGATAAGGCAATAAAATGTATTTTTGTTGGGTACAGTTCTGAAAGTAAAGGCTATCGTCTGTATCATCCACAGACTAAATGCATTCTGGTTAGTCGTCATGTTGTCTTTGTGGAAGATGCTATTCAGCCATTGCTTTCATGTACTAAGGAGACATTTGTTAGCTCCAAAGACATGTATGATACTTTGATGCCTCTTTTTACAGGTGGATAGTCTAGTGCTGGTCCTAATGAGGCAACTTCTCAACCTTTGCAGGTTTCATATGATGATGCAGATCATTCCATTTTTTATGCAGATTTACATGATGCACTTGTTGATAAGAGAGCTGATATTGAGCAGGCAAAAACTATGCCAAAATGGTTGGTGCAGACTTTGCGTGACAGCAAATTAGATGCACCTTTGTCATATCGTACTCGTTCAGGCTCTCATAGTGCCTCCTTTGCATTAGGTTGTTATGCTATGGCTGCGTCTAGTCTCTGTGATGAGAATGAGCCTGTTTCTTTTGATGAAGCACATAATTCAGAAAATTGGATGGCTGTTATGCAATCTGAATATGATGCTATAATGAAGAATGGTACATGGTCTTTATGTGACTTGCCTCTTGGCAAGAAGGCCATTGGCACTAAGTGGGTATACAAGCTGAAGCGTAAACCTGATGGTACAGTTGACAGGTATAAGACTAGGCTTGTTGCAAAGGGTTATGCGCAGGAAAGAGGCATTGATTTTGATGAGACCTTTGCACCTACATGCCATATGCCTATTGTTCGGAGTATTTGTGCACTTGCAGCCCATCATGGTTGGAATGTACATCAGTTGGACATTAAAACAGCATTTCTAAATGGTGACTTGCATGAAGAAGTGTATGTCTTTCAGCCCCGTGGCTTTGTGCAGAAAGGGCATGAAAACAAGGTGTGCAAGTTAAAGAAGGCATTATATGGTTTAAAGCAAGCACCACGTGCTTGGTATGAGAAGATACATGCCTATCTGGTTGCACATGGTTTTGAGAACACTCCAACTGAAAGCACCTTATATGTTAAGCGTGCTTCTAATCATTGTTGTCTATGTTGATGACATGCTGCTCACTGGTCCTATTGAGAAGCATATTGCTGATTTCAAGGCTGATTTGCATGCCTCATTTGAGATGTCTGATTTGGGGCATTTGCATCACTATTTGGGCATTCAGTTTATGCAAGTTGATGGTGGAATGGCTTTGTGTCAAATGAAATATATTTGACACATTATTGCAGCATTTTGGCCTTGAAGACTGTAAGCCTATTGCCACTCCTATGGAAACAGGTTTACGATTGAGTCTTCATGACGTTGGAGATGCATTTGATGTTATTCTCTATCAGCAGGTTGTGGGATGCTTGATTTACTTATGCATTACTCAGCCAGATATTCAGTTTGTTGTCTCAAAGATGAGCAGGTTTATGCATTGCCCAGGAGTCACGCATTGGAAGGCGGTTAAGCGCATCTTTTGCTACTTGAGTGGTACTCGGCTCCTTGGGTTGTTTTATCCCAAGGGGGGATCACTACCGCCAAATTTGCATGCTTTTTCTGACTCAGATTGGGCTGGTTGCTATGACACTCGTGTGTCCACCAATGGTTTTTGCTTCATGCTTGGTAGCTCATGTATATCTTGGTTTTGCAAGAAGCAGCCTATTGTGGCCACTTCCAGCTATGAGGCTGAGTATAGGGCAGCTTTCACAGTGACTGTTGAGTGTGTGTGGCTCAGACACCTTATGGCTGATTTGGGTGTTGGCCAGTCTTCTGCCACCACCATCTTCAATGATAGTGAGAGCGCATTGGCAGTTGCGAGGAACCCTGTGTTCCATGCTCGCACTAAGCACATTGAGGTGCATTATCACTATGTCAGGAAGAGGTTCTCTACTGGGGAGATCAGCTTGGCAGATGTGCCCACACAAGAGAACATTGTAGACCTTTTCACGAAGGCTCTGCCTAGGGAGAAGTTTTAAGCTTTCCGCAAAGCTTTGGGCTTACTTCCTTTTGTGGAGTGATTTCCACATAGCTTGGCACTTCCTTATACATGAGTGCCAGCTCCTTGTTCACCGCATCACTCCCAGGGAGGAGTTGTTGATATATTTAGGTAGTGATGTGTGTGAACACACTAGGACCGTCAGGGCACTTTTTTCCCTCTTTTGGAGGTTTTTTTCCCCCGGCTTGTATATACGCCTATTGCCCTAATGGGCTACTTATCTTTGTACATTCTCTAGTAATACATTCAATAATGTGTGTTTGTGCTCCAAGCTTCTTCTTCTTCCTTGTGTTGTTCGGGTGCTTCCGCAGACGTCTAACTCCAACATGACCATTAACAGACTGTCGGCCACTGGAGCGGTACAATTAGCCACACTAGAAGGAGAGATAATGCCTAATTACATTAGTTGTTGTAGAGTCAAGCTTTATTAGAAACCTCTTACTGAGGATATGCTTAGATGACTCACGTTGACTCAATTCATCTTTTGTACTCTATTAGAATCACCACCCATACACCAACTCTTAGAAATAGGATGCCAAACGTGTCCAAAAACCTCCACATGATCTTTTGTATGACTTAACACCTCTAACGACTACTCCTTACCCTTGTTGTCATTCATGCATCACTAACCCTTGTACAAATTCATCCACACTAACCCATCATCATTTGTAATGAAATCTCATCAAGAGCAATGTATGAACTATCTAAAGCATGTAGGCTATCTAGCACCTACATTAGTTTATGAGAAATTCCATAAGCCACCTCACGGCACTCGGCTACATGGGTTACACATCGGCTATGGAAAGGGATTGCGGTCTCACTTTAATGGGATCATAATTAATTTCCATACTAATGTGTTATCCTTTTGTAGCACATCTTCCACACATCTATCCAGATCATCATACATACTAAAGCAACTTCTGAGGTTGGCCCTAGTGCGCTAGTGGTCAATTTTGGAAATTTATTAGCTGAGTATTATCCTACATCACAACCACCAGAATTTTAGGGTTTTACAGGATTGATGCACATTGAGGATCCTCCCCTAGGATGCACTGAAAAAGTACATATCAACTCACATTGGTTCCAGGGACTAGTAGGACCCCTAGCAGATGCAAACTTTATCTATGATACCATGCTTTGTTTTGATGGTAACAAGTGGGGCAGATATCAGTTTTTCTCATGAGAATTTGAAGAGCTTCATAATTTAGGGGAGTTTTGACATATTTGGGCTAGGGCTGGTTTCACATAGTATTTTAGTGATCCCTTGCCAAAACCTGATTTCTATAGATGCTACTATTTGATAACCACTCTTGAAGCTCTTGATAGAAAGGAACTGCTAGGAACATTTATTTTTCCATCACTAGTGAATGATCCGCCCTATAAGAAGTTTTATCTATTGAAGGACCTCACTCGAGCAGCCATAAATATCCATGGTACTCACATACCAACAGAACGAGAAAGGCTTATTCCTGAGCCCATGAAAAGAGGTGATGTTTTGAAGTGGATTGATATCTCAAGCATCACACAAGAACTCTCAAAGCCATTGCACATTTTCATGTAGCATTTTTCTTTCCCCGCATTGGATTGCTTCACCATTCCTCAGAAATGCATTTGGTTTGGTTTATATTTGGCCACTATAGGGCCTCAGACTATAGATCTCGCTAGTTGGATTATAGATAAATTGTATTTAGTGCAACAAAGATGGGAATGCAAGCACATCATCCATGGATGTTGTGCTCTTACAAGAATAGTTTACATGTATTTGGCCTACGACTTACCCATCAAACATGGCATGACCAGTGAGGACTTGAAAAGATTTAAGAGAACCACCAAGAAGGCTAGGAATTCAAGCAAAAGTAGAGCAGGCAAGTGCATGTGAGGTTCCATCCCATGTGTACAAGTTCCATTCTCCTTCACCACAACCATCCCCTCCACGGTCTCCCACAAAACCTCTCGCACCTGTCCAACTGATACACATTAGCCTCTCACACCCTGTAATAACAGAAGGGACTATGAGTGCGGTAACTCCCCAAGAAGCCTCCACTCAAGCCACTACTATGGAAGCCGGAGAAATTCCCACCACCATTGGTGCGGAAGCCTTGCTTTCCCCATACCAAACTGGGAGGTAGAGCCCACTAACACTACTTTTGATTTCAAAATGCACGATGCATTTTCTAGTCTTCCAATTTTCAAAAGGGTAGTTTTTCTCTCAAGAATATGAACGTCCAAGCTACCCTGCTACACAATCGGATCAAACACAAGAACAAGTAGTGTCTAGTTTAGAAGAAGAGGACCGAACAGTAATAGATGATGAAGAAGGTGACGATGAAGCTAGTCAAACCAGTTTTGAGTCGCAAGAAGATGACCAACAGGAACAACAACAACAACAATCAGAAGCTCAAGGAGATACGAGCACCCATGAAGATGACACATTTGAAGCTGTCGCATGTACACTGGCCATTCAAAAATTATACCATAATATGCAAGCACTGTGGGAATGTAGACAATTATCTGAAGAACAAAGTCAGGAAATACTAGAGCAAGAACTCGCTAGCAAAGGATTTGAGGAGTCTTTCATTCATGGTTTTAAGGAATTATTCAAGTCAATGGGAACCATTGAAGCACTCCATTATTTAAAGAGGAAGCCAGTACCAAAGTTTGACCCTCGATGTATCCGTTTGATGTCCAAGCCAGGTTAGTATATTCATGTGGCAACAGACACACAATCTTCTCATCATCCAAAAGAAGCACAACTAATCCTTGAAACCACAACAGACTCACCAGTAGTAGAACAAACAATCGTCATTGACTCCCTGCCTCAACACTCAACGGTACTATCCACAACCCCCATTGAAATCCCCACCACATTGTCCAAACCTTTTTCATCTCCCATGCATCCAACTTCCCAAGTGCACCCCACCTCCCCTCCATTATCCACATTCCTAGTAAGTACTATGGCAGAAGCCATAGTCTCTCCAACACCCCAAACTCTACCTGAACCCCTTACATCTATCCTCTCCGCTATAGCTCCCCCCATTCCTGTTAACCCTATTTCTCACCACTCCCTTTTCTGCTTTTCGCCTTTCTCCATGGCCCATGTTCCCATTTCCACCCCCAATGAACTTCTCACCAGTGTCACCTCCCCACCTAACTATATTTCCCTTACCCTCCCCTCTCCACCAAGCAATCCATGAGACTCAATCTTTAATTTATTTGTCCTCCTTTGTAGATCCCGTGTTCACACCCACTCAGGCACCCACCATTACACCATTATTCACTATAACTACCCTAGATGCCACATCCAGTGACATGGACATTTCACCACCTATCGCACCACCACTCACATCCACTATTTCCCCACCACATCTAGGCACATCACACTTCTCTACGGTCACCACTGCATCTACCCTCCCATTCCCCTTTCCCCTCCCCATTGCATCTACACACACACACACACAGTAACATCATCTTCACTGCTTATATGACCCAAGTTAGAGATGAATTTGCATCTCTCGGAAGCAACTATCAGGCATTGCAACAAACCACTACACAACTGTAGGCACAATTAAATTCTTTAACCATTGAGAACGCTTCCCTGAATGCTCCCAATCAAGAATTACATGAGGCTTACCACTCGATAGAGTTAGAATCAAAATAGAAGACTAAAGAAGCCCTCGCAGGTGTAGTAAATATTTTACATGCCTAGACCGTACAGAATGCCATGCTCACACGCAATATGGGACTATTACGATGCCATCTCGCAACAGCCAAAGAGGAGAACCAAAGACTACAGAAGCCGAATCGCAAGAATCTAAAAGTAGCTTTGGATAGACTTGATGAACACTTCAGTGCCAACAAATTTAAATTGATACCCTCCAAATCCATGCAAATACAGTTAGAAGATCATGCACGACTACTAGAGGATTATGATAAGATCAATGAAGAATATTAGAAGCTCCAGAACGATCATAAAGTTCTCCTACTATGGGCACTTGCACAACAGCCACAACGTGTTCTTGGAGTCATACCCCCAGAAATCCTCAATGAACTCACCACTTTACGGGCACGTATGCTCGATCTTCAAACACAACTTTATGGGCACGTATGCTCAATCCTCCTATCGTTGGATATATGATGGCCACAATTCACCACTGGATCCCCCGGTTACATCGCATGGATGACATTGTCGCATATATAACTATTAAGATCTTTGATATGATGCAGACAGTTTTTAAGATCTTTCATCACATCAAGGCACCACATGTCAATACCCCAGGCTTTGAGCATTGTAACCAAGACCTAGCATATGACATGAGCACTATTGCTTCGCTACGGGTATGCTACGCATGGCACTGCCGTATAAAGTACTTACTTGCATGTTATAAGATGACTTTTGAAGAGATGTTCACGATGAACTTCTAGGAATACCATTCTGAAGTCTTCATCAGCCAGCCTACCCATCTAGTTCAATTATTTGCATGTGAGCAACTTGTATATTCATCACACTATCGGCCTCCACCTCGCACAAGACCTCTTGCAAAATTACATTATGTAGACCCCACAACAAGGATGTGTTGGGGACGACAGATGTGAGAGGGAGGAGGGTGTTTGTTATTGACTTTGGAGTTGTCCTCTCCAATCATGAAGTAAAAAAGAATCAACAAATCATCTTTATTTTGTCAATCCTGGGAATATCCATAAGACCACAGCCCCTTCTAGATGATAGATTCATAGAAATAAGAGATTGATGGCTAGAATTATGAGAAAATGAAAATGAAGAGGAAATATCTAGGGTTTACCTTTTCTAGAGCAAATCTTCATCATTTTCTATGATCTTTGTGTCTAATTCATGTTATTTTCTCATCAGAATACAAATATGAAATCAGAATTGGAAAATATCACCTGTATCACAGAGACGAGACAATCGCGATTCTGTACCAGTAGACGATTTTCACATTTCTGCAACATTCTTCAATCCTTCTTCACTCAATACATCAGTAATCATCTCTCTTCATAATCTTACTCAGCATTACACAAATGAAACTCACAAATCTCCATGATAAAGCAAGAAACAAGCTCTCACATCAAAGGAAACACACATAACAGAAGAAAACATGATTTCAGCAGAAACTCTCTCTTCTCTATTGATAGCATGTACAAATGACTAACCAACCTCTCAAAAATAGAGAAAATTGACTTATATACATTTTCAAGTGTCCTCTTTCACACTTGGATTTTGGTCCTTTCCTCTATTATTCTAAAAATATGCTATCTAAGAGTTTCCAAAAATTCTAGAAAAAATACATAAGATTCTATCCTACAAAAGGAAGACTCTTCCTTATTTTTACAACAATTGCATAAATATTTCTACAAATTTCTATCATTTTACAATAATTTTCCTTCAAAAAAGGTTTCCAAAAATGCATCTTCCAACATCCTTCCCCTCCTAAGCCTTTCGGCTCCTGACGAAAGATTTTCCTGCTCCTCTGCACTGATCACTTCTCTTCATTTCTTCTTTCTTTGATATACTTGTGACAGCAAATCATGACTTTTTCTTTCTGTTACATTTAGATTGTTGACCATCTCGAATAAAGCCTTTCTCCACTGTAGTGCAGCTTCAGGTTTATCTATGACATCCTTTTTCAAGTACTCTGTGTAAGCAGCTTCATATGCTGTAATTCTGGACTTGGTAACGACTGATAGGTTTCCAAAAATCTCTGACTCCCTCTCAAAAAATCCATAATCGAAGGCATCCTCAAAAATCTGTAAATAATGGCTACCCAAAAATATAATTCTGTTGTAGTAGGCCATCAGACAGATCCTATCAGGTGTCTCACTTAGATCAAATAATAAGGCATCCGTAGGAGAATTGAAACCAATGTAATTCAAAACTCTAACATCTGTAACTGTATATGTTTCTATACAAGCTAGAAGTACCCTCATTATTTTGATAAGTAATATGCAAGCAGGGTCATTAACATCTTTATACATAGCTATGACTGACTCGGTAGTGTTCACCATATAACTCTTTGTAGGCCAAGTTCCTTCCTTTGGACCTACTATCTTAGGGAAGTTTAACCATTTAGCTGGGATCTGACCTTCTTTTCTTCTCTTCCAAAAAACAGTCCATTCTCTTCTTCTGGCAACTGGGCAATAAGCTGGATTGATCTTTAAATGCATAGGTGCCTCTTTCCAGATTTTCCTACATTCCTTATTGGCATCCAGCCACTTATTTCTCCATTTGGGATTTGCTCTTTCAAATAACTCCTTCGTGACATTAATATCTTCTTCATACTCAAGGTATTTGTTTGGAGATAACCCTACTCTGGCCAATTGATAATTCTTTATACTCTCCAAAATCATACAGAAGGGTATTCCTAATCCATCTGCAGCTCAATGATGCTGATCTGGATTAATGCCTTTATTTAGAGCAAAAGTAACTATTTGATCTTCATACTTATCATGCATTTTTCTGATAAATTCCATTCTTGACTCTCTATTGGTCAATAATTTCTGGACAAAATCTTCAGAATAGTTTTCCTCTGATTCTTCGGCTGTTGGTTCCTTCTTCTCTTGTTCTCTATCAAAATTCCTTGTTTCATATTCCCTTTTATCTGTATCTTCTGCCAGTACTTGATCTTGAATTTCTTCTTGAACTTTTGGTTTCTCCAACTGTTTCTGTAATTCTTCTATAGTCATCATTGAACTTTTGTTCTGAGCTGCCCATAACTCCTTTTCCTTCCTCCACTCATCTCTTTCTTTCTCCATCTTTATCTGCCATTCACTTCTTTCCTTCTCTACCTCCATATGTAATTGATGATACCCTCTCATTGATGTGGCAGCATGAGTGTTTGCCTGCTTCTCCATTTCTTTGGCCTCTTTTAATTCTATTTGAAGTCTTTTAATTTCTTTATGCAGCTCTTCCTTTTCTTCCTCTGTCAATTGAGCAGGTTTACCTCCATCTTTTAGTTGACCTTCTTCTAATAACACTTTATTAATCTCTTCATGTGCTCTGGTCAGAATTTGATATGATGTTTGTAAAGTTCTGTATCTTCCTCCTATGGTTTTTAATTCCATTTCCATTTTGGCATTATGCTCTGATAACTTTACACTCTTTTCTTCCAAATATTGGATTCTGTTCTGCTTCTGAACCTCAGCTTCTTCCAAAGCAATGATTCTATTGATATATTCTTCATTCTTTTCCTTCATCACCCTTAATTGCTCTGACATCTGCTCTTTTTCCTTCTTGTGCTCTTTGATAATTAAACTTCCTTTTTCAAATTCCGATTCAGCCACCATTCCTGATAGTATCATATTTCTGCTAGATGGTCTGAACTGTTCAATGTTGCTCATGATTATTTGACAAGCTGATCTTATATTTTTGGGTATTCTTTCCAACCCTACTTCTATTTCTGTCTGTCTAACTTCAATTTGCTTGTCTTCTTTACCCACATCATCTTCTTCTGCTGCTGTTTCATCATCTATATCCTGAATGTCTTGTTCTTCATAACTGTGATCATCATTCTTTGTCTCCTGATTGGTATCATCTTTTTCAGAATCTAATGCTTTGTCATTTGCACTCTTCTGCTCTGAAAAATCTGAAGCCCTCTTCTCTTCTAATGACTTCTTTTCTTCCAATACTTGTTGCTTCTCTGTAAAGAGCTGGTCTCCCTTAGTTTGTATCTCCTTCTCTTGTATTAGGGTTTCCTGACTTCTGTTTGAGTCCTTTCCATCAAGAGCTATTTGAACCTTCCTGAGTGGCTCTTTTTCCTGTCCCTATTTTTCCTGAACTAAAACTGATTCAATTTCTTTCATACAAGCAACCTGGTCATTACTTTTCTCATTTGTGTATTCTCGTTCCTGTTCATCAATGTCCATGATGTCTGCCTCTTCCTCTTGTTCTTGATCATCCTTGGATGTAAATTCCTCACTACTTTTTATATCATGTAATACATCCTTTATACTTTGAATGATCTCTTCTTCCACAACTCTCCCTGTGACCTTTGGAGCACTCTTTCCCATTTCTATCTTCTTTATTTCTTGATCCTTATTCACATCCTTCTGTTCTTTAAATGAACTACTCTTCTGTATCTCCTTTGTCAACTCTTCTAGCTTTTCATCCAATTTGAAGTGTGATGGTTTTGTCCATATGGGTTTTATTCCTGTATGCACCCACCCATAACTGACTTCTTCTCTTATTCGGCCTTCCTCTTCTGTCATTACTGCCTTTCCTTTTAACAGCCTTCTTCCTTCTTTTGAGCTCATCTGTTGAACTATTTCCTCCTATGTCTGCTTTTCTTGAGACTTCTTACTTGAATCCTCAGGTGTCTTCAGCTTCTCTGTGGCCTGTATGACCACATTAGGAGTATTTGGTATTGAAAGATTTAGACTTTTTAACAAGAAACTTTCAATATCACTATCTGAATCGGATGAAAATCGTGAAGACCCCCCTATTTCAGGTTCTGTAGGCTTTGATACTTCTTCCATTATGATAGGCTTCTGTGTTGCTTCCCTTATCACTTCTTCTGTGCCTTTCATTGTTGCAGCTTCAGTTATTACTTTTCCTTTCCCCTTCTTAACCAATTTCTTCTTTTGAACTGGTTTCCTTGGCACCTTCTTTTTCACAACAATAGTGGTTCTGGTCTCTGGAGGTCCTTGTAATTCCTTGAAGTAGGCCAGCAACTCCACTTCCTTCTTAACAAACACCTCTTCTGTATCAGCTGCCATCATTTCATCATGTAATGTTTCATAATGCTCCACTTCTTCATGGATCCAATCTGTAGCTTTGCATGAGTAATCTTCCAGCATTTTTTGATACTGTGCCTCATACATAGCTCTTTTGTTGTTTCCTTGGGTAAGATAAGTGTAGAGCTGTTCTTTACTTGTCTGTGGAGGATGAGGTTCACTAGAAGATTGTACCTCCTTTTGAGCTGCCACATGTTCCTCTTTTGTAGCTTCCTCCATTTCTAGTTCCACTTTCCTTGGGTCCACCCTTCTTTTCTTTACAGGAATTACTTCCTCGGATATCATCTTCCTTTTCATACCTGTTCCCGTCATGCGGGTTTGTCCTTTTGTTTCCCTTTCAGTCATTTTCCTTGGAGGACTCTTAATTCCTGCCATAAGGCTTCTGAAATACTGTGCCTCTGGAGCCAATTTCAGTTGATCTTCCATCCCTAGAACATAATAAATGATTCTTGTTAAGAATTGGGCTCCATTCATGAACTTCTTCTGTTCCCAGTGTTTTGCTGCTTCTTTCAGCTGTTCATGGATGTATGGTGAGACATCCATTACTCTAAAAGGTTTGGTTCTGTCCTTGTTGTTAAACATCAATAATGTCACTGACTTATGCGGCATGGTATATCTTGGTAATTTTGGAAAACAAAAGTACTGTAAAAACATCCTTACGGCATATTCTTCATTCTCCCTTCCTTTAAAGTCAGTGAATTTTGCATATCCTGTGTAAGTTTCCTTATTCTTTTTTACAAAACTCGGATCAAGTTTGGTTCCCATTGTGTAGAATTGCAGTGCTGCTCTGATATGTTCTCCCTTGATAGTGATACCTACTTCCTGGTTATCCTTGTTTTTGACTTTGCATCTGAAATAGGCATCATTCCCTCTTCCTATTTCTGTCAAACTGTTCATTACTTGTGATACTCTCTCGAAATCAATGAAAAAGATGGGCTCCTCCAATATTCTGTGCAGCCCTACTGCCTTCCATCTTTTCATATTGACAGCAACTCTTTGAAACCTGTAGAATTCCTGGCACAACATTGTATACTTGTATCCTCCTACTCCCACTGTAAATATGTGTTGGCCAATGATGTTTAGGGTCTCCTTAAGTTCCTTCACCACCTTCTCAGCCTCTGGAATTTCTGGCTCATCATCTGACTCCAGGTCCACTTGTTCCTCAGCTGCATCACTATCCAGGAACCAGTGTCCTCTGGACAAAGTTACCGAATCTGCTCTGAAGTCATGGATTTGTAATTCTTTCGTATTCACCATCCTGTATTTGTAACATACAAAAGAAGAGAAAACACTCCACCCATATAAGTCACAAAAATCCAGAAAAATTAATGTTCTCTTTTGGAATATTCTTGCCATGAAAATAAAGAAAGAAAGTCTTCCAAATAAATTTTGCTTCTTCAAAAGACTCAATTAAAGTGATCATTACAGGTGTAGCAAGATGTCTAATGTGCTTCCTTTAATTGTCACTTCCTTGCTTGTCATTCCTTTTCAAAAAGAGAATAATTCTTGAAGAAAGAAATGATGGAAACAATGATTAATGAAAAAAAACTTCAAAAAAATAGAAATCAAAAGATGATCATAGAAAATTGAAACAAAATAATACAAATTTTCCATAATAATTTACTTTCCTCCTCCCTATATCTTGCTTTGTGCTTTATAAATTTAAAAACAAAAAATACACACTGTGTCCAGTTTTTCTTAACCCATTTTGTTCTCTTTTTTTTTTTTTTTTTTTTCCTCTGCTCTGTCCTCCTTCTCTTCCCCTCCTAATTCTCTTTTAAGGGGAAAAGGTTTAAAAGAAAATACTTTTGTCATCCTTCTCTCTTTTTTTTTTTTTAATTTTTAATATTTTGTTAATAAATTCTGAAGATAGGTCAAATGTGGATGATCTTTCTGCCATTGACATAATTCTGATTTTTTTACCCAATAATGTTTAACTGCAATTGTCCTTATGTCATCCAAACATCCATGCTTCCCAGACCAACATTTTGTAGCATTTTTTGGTCTCCATACCCATTTTGCTCTAACTTCCTGTTTTAATGAGTAATATCGGTGTATGCCTTCTTTCCATGTCCCTTTTGTTCTGATTTGTTGATGTTTCAAATTAGGCAATAAGTGTCTTCCTCATTTTGTCTCACCATTCTTCTTTACTCCTGAATTCTCTTGCTGGTTTTGATTGTAAGAAGCTTGATCATTTTGTAGTGGCAATATGTCCCTGTCCTGCATTGAGAAAGTAAATCCTTCCATATCTGGGTCATGAACATCTAGATGAACTTCCTGTTTTTCATTACTCAGAAAAAACATTAAAAATTTTTTGTCATTTATGGTCAAATTAAGCTTCATTTTTTCAAAGTTCAAAATAACTTTACCTTGTTTGAGCCAGGGTTGTCCCAAAATCAATTTTTCAGTCATCAAATGATCTGGCCACTCTTCACAATCTATCTTCATATATTCATTATTAAATTTAACTTTAATAACAAGTGAAGACAAACTCTGAATCATTTTTCCTTCTAATGTTTTAATCAACATTCTGCTTTTATTCCTCTTTATGCTAAATTTATTTACCAAGGCTGAACTGATCAAGTTCACTTGAGCTCCTGAATCTACCAAAACCCTTATGTTTTCATTTTGATGATCCATTTCTATCACAGGCAAATGTTCTCTTTGTTTTAGAGTGCTTTCACATAAACACACCTCCTTAAGTTCTTTCATTTTTCTTATTCTCTCCTTTGCTTCTTGTTGAGCCTCCTTTCTGATGTTTTCTTCTTCTTTTTCCTATTTTGAGCCTTTTGCAGTCTTCTCCATTCATCAGTAGTTAATGGACACTCATACCTCTTAACTCTACATCCACTTATAAAATTTGGCATGATTTCTCCATCAATGTTAGCTAATTGAATGGCTCCACTCTTGCTTATCTTATGTATGATGTATGGCCCATGACCTTTCTTCTGAAATTTTTTCTGATGCTCCTTGACTGTGTATGCCAGAACCAAGTCTCCTTCTTGGAGATCTTTTTCTTTTATATGCACATCATGGTAGGCTTTTTGTCTTCTCTTGTCTGTATATATACTCATCACTGCTTGAAGTCGAGAAGCTCCCAGTTTTTCTAAATCTATGACCCTTTCAGATAGTTCATGTCCTGTCCAATTGTATTGACTACCCACTTTTAATGTTGGAATAAGAAATTCCATGGGTAAAACTGCATTTTGTCCATATACCAAATTGAATGGAGTAGTCCCTAAAGCAGTTTTGTATGCCACTCTATAAGCCCAGAGAACATGATAAAGTTGAGAATCCTAATCATTTATGTTTGTGTTGACTAATTTGGACAATACAGTGCAAAGTACTTTATTAGTACTTTTTGCTAACCCATTAGCTTGTGGGTGATATGGGGCTGACTTACTATGACGAATCATGAAATATTTAGTCATGTTTTCTATGATCTGGTTCAAAAAATGAGTTCCCCTATCACTTACTAATTCAATTGGAAGTCCAAATCTAGTAACAATATTTTCATACAAAAATTTAGCAGTTGTATAAGCATCATTTCTTTTAGTGGCTTTGGCCTCAGCCCATTTTGTCAAATAATCAGTAGCCACTAATATGTATTCTGCATGAGATTGTCTAGCTGGAGGATGTATAGGTCCAATAAAGTCCAATCCCCATTTGCTAAAAGCTCTGGCTGAAATTAATGGGATTAATGGCATGTTAGATTCTCTTTTATTTGGTTGACTCACTCTTTGACAGATGTCACATCTTTTTACATAAGTTCTTGCATCAAGAAATAGAGTTGGCCACCAAAAGCCAGAATACAAAATGAGTTTGGCTGTTCTATCACTAGAAAAGTGTCCTCCTGCCACTCCACAGTGTGCCATTTCCAACATCTCCAAATACTTCTCTTCAGGAACACATATTCTTAAATAACCATCCATTCCTTTTTTGTATAATTGTTCTCCTATGAGTTGATATTCTTCAGAGATTTCTTATAAATTTCTTGAATCTGTACCAGCTATAAGTTGCTTCCCTTTCTCCTTTTTCTTTAATTCTTCAACAATGTTCTCACTCCATTCAGGGTTTTTTTTAAACCAATATAGAGTTATTAAATCTGAATTCTACAAATCTTGACATCCTTGACATTTAGCAACATATCTTTCCACATCTTGAATTTTATTTGGCCAGTGTACTCCCATCCTACTAAGATTGCTTAAAGTGACTATTTTGGAAGCATGAGTACATGGGTTCCAGCAATGAGCTCTTCTTACATATTCATGTTGCTCCTCTTCTGGGGTACAGTATTCCAGTATACCTGACTGATTGAGGTGATACAAATGCCCAGCTAGCAACATAAAATTCGTGCTTTGTAACACCAAATGTGTGTTATTTGCTAATGACTTACACGGTCCCATGATTAACAAAGGAACTAATGATATGGACCATTCAGGAACACTTTCTACTTTGAATAGGTATGTATCTGGCAGGTCATCGTCTAAGGGTGAACTAGGTTCTTTGGACTGAATTCTAGACAAATGATCTGCTCTTAAGTGTGTTTTGCCTTGTCTAACCACCACCTCAAATTCAAATTCCATTAGTAAAAGAAACCATCTAACTATTCTTCCTGTATTACATGGTTTATTTACTAAATAAAGTAGAGCTTGGTGATCCACAAAGAATTTAAACTTGTTGGCCAATAGGTAATGTCTGTATTTTTTAACAGCAAATATCATTCCCAACCCTTCTCTCTCAGTGGTTGTATAGTTCTTTTCTGCAATGTTCAATTGTCTACTAGCATATGCTACTGGGAAATCTAATTTACTTCCTTCTATAGGTTGTGCCAACACACATCCCAAAGCATAATTTGAAGCATCTACATGCACATGAAATATTTTATCCCACTGCGGTGTTTTTAGAATTGGGGCTGTCACCAAACAAGTTTTCAATGTTTCAAAGGCTTGGTCACATTCTTTATTCCACTCAAACTTTGTGATGAGGGCATATAAGGGTTTAGCTATATCTGCAAATTTGTGAACAAATTTCCTATAGTACCCACAATGTCCCATAAAAGTTTGGAGTTGCTTCACATTTGTAGGTCTTGGAAGCTCTATTATAGCTTTTATCTTCTTCTCATCAGTAGAAATTCCATTTTTTGAAACTATGTGACCCAACATTCTTCCTTGTCTTACAAAGAATACACACTTTTCAGGATTTAAGCATACTCTGTATGTCTTGCATTTCCTGAATATTCTTTCTAAATCTTGTAAATGATCCTGTCTTTTTAAAGAGAAAGTGCACAGATCATCTACATAGATTTCCATCACATTTCTCAGGAATTCTTTGAAGATATGACACATCAATCTTTGAAAAGTTGTTGGGGCATTGGTCAATCCAAAGGGCATAACCCTAAAAGCATAAATCCCCCATTCTGTAGAAAAGGCAGTCTTATGTTGGTCCTCCAAGGCTATAGGTACTTGATTGTATCCTGAGAAACCATCTAGAAAGCTATAAACTTCCTTTCCTGCAACTCTCTCAAGAAGATGATCTGTTATTGGCAATGGATAATTATCCCTTATAGTTGCTGCATTCACTTTCTTCAAGTTAATGCATACCCTAAGTTTTCCATTCTTTTTTGGTACCACAACTATAGGTGATATCCATTCAGTATACTCAATTTCATAAATGAAGTTAGCAGCCAACAACTTGTCAATTTCTTCCTTTATCTTGGCAGAGTATTTATCATTGAATGTATAATGTCTCTGTTTACTAGGTTTTGCATCTGGAGTCATAGGAATTTTGTGCTCACAGATTTTTGGATCAATTCCTTTTAAATCTTTATAACTGTAAGCAAATACATCCCTATAATTCTTTGCTAGGTTCTTTAGTGCTTCTTCTTCCTCTATGGTCATATCATCAGCTATTACAATATGTCTTTCCTCTCCTTCTTCTTGAGTAATCATGATCTTTTTAGTTTGTTCTTCATTATCATAAGCTTCTCCTTTCTTTTTTTCTCTCTTTGGTTTCATTTTTAGAAGTAGTCTGTCTTCTACTTCATAGGTTTTAAAATTTGCTAGTACATCAAAGTATTGATCCTTGTTTATTTCCTTCTCTTTCTTCTCAATTTCTTGTTCCTTTTCCATTTCTATGTGTTTATGTTCCTTGTATTTGCCTGAGATTTTATCTTTGATTGCATCTTCAGCTTTTACTATCTCCAAATATTTTGTTTTTCCTTTTTTTAATACCATTTCTGAATCTTGATCCTCCTCTGTTTTTGATACACTTATCATGTTTATACTAATGTGAAAAATATCAAACCCTTCTTCATTTTGAAATTCCACTCCTACATACTCTCACTGGCTATGTCCATGGTAGCCAAAATTTGGTTCCAGCCGTAAGGCTCAAACTCTTCATCCTTAAATTGTTGTGGCATATAACTTTCATCTTGCACTTTTCTTCCTTCCACACAATCTTCTCTTTTCAGTCTCCTTTTTCTATTGGTGAGGTTTCTTATTATGTTACACTTCCATATTGCTGATTCACTCTCTTCCTGATCCTCCAACTCTGATTCCTCACTTTCTTCTTGATTTTGATGTATTTTGTACCATTCTTGAGGAGATATATCACAGTAGTGCCCATTTCTTAAGTTCACTCTTGTTATTCTTCTTTTGCTTTGGAGATATAAACAATCATTACCCCAATCCTGCACAATTTGCATTTGTCTCATGAAAGGCCTTCCTAGGATGATTTCATATGAAGTGGATTGTGGAAATTCTACTATGGCAAAAGTATGTTCTATTTCTGTTCCACATATGTCCACAATTACTTTTTCCCAAATACCTAGGGGTTTTTCTATATGCCCATCTGCAAGTTGCAATCTCATCTTAGTGGGTAGTAATTCATTGCTTCCCCATTTCTCCCAAGTTTGTTTAGTCATTATGGCCACTCCTGATCCACTATCCAAAATGGCTTTAGCAAATTTTTTTCCATATTGTATTTTTAGGGTTGAATTTCCTTCTTCCCCTTCACAATACCCTCCTATTTTATCAATAGGAATATACCATAATTCCTCTAATTCTTGTAATGGTGAATGAAGGTTTCCAGGTATTGTTTCCCCTTTGTTCATTTTGTTTTGTAAGTGAGGATTTTGTTTCAACAGTTCTTCCCATGTTGTTTGACATGTAATGCTACATTGTTCATCTATAATCATCTGGAATGTTATTTGTGGATTTTCTTTTTTGTTATCATTTTCCCTGGTTTTCGTTTTCTCAAGTTGTTCAACTGTTCTCTGCGAGCTACCTCCTTCCCCCATTCTGAGTTGTACTTTCTGAATGATTTGTTTGCATTTTTGCATCCTTTCATGCTCTAACTCTGGCATGGGATAGGCCACTGCATGATCTGTAGGACTTGGTCCTTCTCGAATCCTTCCCTTATATGCTTTGATTAGGGTGTCTAGACTCTGAGAACTTCCTATTTCAGACTGATTTTGTGTCTTTTGAGGAGGAGTACTTTTTTACTGATCCTGATTGTCTTCTTCCAAATTTTTGCCCATCCTTCTCTTCTTTTCCCATTTCCCTTTTTGTCTATTTCTCTTCACCTTTGAGGCTGAACCTTCATTTTGTTCCTTCATTGTTCCTTGTTGCTTGGCTTGAGCCCTTGTTATAATATTTATTCCAACTTGGTCATTTTCACTCAATTCTTCATGTTCCATAATGTTAACTGTTTTTAAAGGTATGTTATTAGGTGTGTTCTATTGTTTTTGGGGATTCTTTGGGCAATCTTTTATCAAATGTTCTCTGCCACAATCCTTACAGTAGGCTCCCTCTATTCTCAATGTAGGAGGTTGTGGACAGTCTCTAATGAAATGCTCTCCCCCACACCTATAACAAGTTATCTTTGGTCCCCCTTTGAATTGAGGTTTTTGGTTGGACATGTAATTGTTGGTAATATACATGAATGTTGCTGTGTCCATTTCAATTTTCCCATTTCCCAAGTCTAGGGCTTTTAACTCAGGTTCTCTTATTTCATATTCTTCCCAATCTTCTTGATATCCCTCACTCCATTGATATTCTTCCTTATATGGTGATCTTAGTCTTGAATTCCCCTCCTCTATTGGTGTATACTTGATTGGTACCACATTAGTTGGTATAGGAGGTTGTTGTCCAAGCACAGGTCTTGGTTGTTCAGTATAGCCTGATTCCCTTTGAGCCATATAATCTCTTTCCTTGATGGGTTGTTTGTTATAGAATCATTCCTCCCTGGTATGGTTTGTCCATTTTCTCTCTAGTGTACAATACTTAAGTGTCTTCCTATCTTGTAAGTGTGGTGGCTTCTGATATGGGCATTGTTGTGCCAGATGATTTTCTCCACAAATGTAACATTTTTTATTTGTGTTTATCCTACAGTTTATCAGATTAGTTTTAGTGCTTACCTCTAGGGCTTTAGCAATAGCCTGAGCCAACTCTTCTGCTGGAGGAATTTTGTCTTCATATGATCTAGGTTGATCAAATGCTAACAGATCTTGACCTCTGTTGTCCTCCAAATCTATTGCTTCCTTTACACAGGCTGCTAAATCAGGACATCTTCTATAATACACTAGGGTTCTTAGTTGGGCACTTCTCAAACCCTCAATGAATAAGGATACTTGTTTTGCCATGGAAGGTATTTCCTCTCTTGGGCATCTATCAATGTATTGTTTAAATCTTCTGGCTGCTTCTCTAACATTTTCATCCTTTTATTGCTTGAAACTATGTATCAATGTGGCTGTACTATGTTTTATCCCGGTCTTAGAGAATTCCCCAATGAAGGCTTCTAAGAAAGATTCAATATCCTGGTACATTTCCTTTCTCAAAGGAATGAACCAAGATAAGGCTGTTCCTGTTAGGGTTAGACCAAATGCCTCAAATTGTACTTTGTAATCTTCTACCTCTTCAGCTCTAATCAATTGCCTAAATTTTGCAGCATGAGCATGAGGATCTGAATAACCCTCATATTGGTTCTTCATACATTTGGCAACTTGGTATGGTCTAAGCATTCTACCCTGAGGCTGCCAATGGGATCTTCTTCTGAATGGGAAGTCATTATATCCTTCTGGTTCCTTGTCAAAGGGATTTGGGGAAATCTGTGTCCTCCTCCCATGTTGTTGTTCATTACCGGTATAGTTTTCATTTGGCCTAGGTAAATTTGTCTGCTCCATGTTATGTTCCCAAGGTCCTTTGTCAGTACATTACCCTAGATCATTTGAATTTTCTGGGTCTTGAGAGAATATGTACACACATCCTTGCCTATCTTCATATCTCCCATCTTTGAATTGAGCTACATGGGTTATATTCAGGGGAACTTCTAAATTTCTCAATCTAATGAGAAATTTATGCATTCCATCCTGATATACATAGGTTCCAAACCTATTTGTATACATGTACTTGAGAATGTTTCTAAAATCCCCAGTTTCCATAGGCTCATTTGTTTCATTTATGTTTTCCATGTTGTTTTCTTGCCCTAAACTTCTTTCTTGCCCTTTGCCTTTTACTGTCTCTGTCTCCTTCCTTATTAGGTCTTGTTTAGAAAGTTTGTTTCCAGATCTAAGTATCATTCAATTAATTTTCACAATCTCAAACTCAAAAGAGTGTTTGTCACAATTTCCTAACTAAGGTATTAATTTTTTCACAATTTTCTGACTATTTTTGTATTTTTCACGATTTTCTGACTATTTTTCTATTTTTCACGATTTTCTGACTATTTTTGTATTTTTCACGATTTTCTGACTATTTTTGTATTTTTCACGATTTTCTGACTATTTTTGTATTTTTCACGATTTTGTGATAAAAATCGTGTTTTCCCACAATTTTCTGCCTAAAGTATTGATTTTCCACAATTTTATGATCTGAATCATGTTTTCTGATTATCTCTATGTTTTTCACGATTTTGTGATAAAAATCGTGTTTTTCACGATTTTATGATCAGAATCATGTTTCCCAAAATTTTGTGATTATTTCTGTGTTTTTTCATGATTTTGTAGTCAAAATCGTGTTTTTCACGATTTTGAGTGAAAATCGTGTTTTTCACGATTTTGTGATAAAAATCGTGTTTTTCACATTTTTGAGTGAAAATCGTGTTTTTCACGATTTTGTGATCAAAATCGTGTTTTTCACGATTTTGTGTGAAAATCGTGTTTTTCACAATTTTGGGTGAAAATCGTGTTTTTCACGATTTTGAGTGAAAATCGTGTTTTTCACGATTTTGTGATCAAAATCGTGTTTTTCACGATTTTGTGATCAAAATCATGTTTCCCAAAATTTTGTGATTATTTCTGTGTTTTTTCACAATTTTGTAGTCAAAATCGTGTTTTTCACGATTTTGGGTGAAAATCGTGTTTTTCACGATTTTGTGTGAAAATCGTGTTTTTCACGATTTTGTGTGAAAATCGTGTTTTTCACGATTTTATGGTCAGAATCATGTTTCCCAAAATTTTGTGATTATTTCTGTGTTTTTTCACAATTTTGTAGTCAAAATCGTATTTTCCACGATTTTGGGTGAAAATTGTGTTTTTCACGATTTTGTGTGAAAATCGTGTTTTTCACAATTTTGTGTGAAAATCATGTTTTTCACGATTTTATGATCAGAATCATGTTTCCCAAAATTTTGTGATTATTTCTGTGTTTTTTCACAATTTTGTAGTCAAAATCGTGTTTTTCACGATTTTGGATGAAAATCGTGTTTTTCACGATTTTGTGTGAAAATCGTGTTTTTCACGATTTTGTGTGAAAATCGTGTTTTTCACGATTTTGAGTGAAAATCGTGTTTTCCACGATTTTGGGTGAAAATCGTGTTTCTCACGATTTTGTGATCAAAATCGTATTTTTCACGATTTTGTGATCAAAATCGTGTTTTTCACGATTTTGTGATCAAAATCGTATTTTTCACGATTTTGAGTGAAAATCGTGTTTTTCACGATTTTGAGTGAAAATCGTGTTTCTCATGATTTTGTGTGAAAATCGTGTGTTTCACGATTTTGAGTGAAAATCGTGTTTTTCACGATTTTGAGTGAAAATCGTGTTTTTCACGATTTTGTTCCCAGACAATCGTGATTGCTCACAGATTGTTAATAACACAATTTCTTATGAAAATCGTGTTCTGGGAATCGCAATGTTGGTGGTCTTATATCAGAAAATCGCGATTTTGAATTTGATTACAGAATCGCGATTTTGATCAATTTATTTAGAATTTTTTTGATAGTGATTTTTTTCTTTTAGATTTCACCTATAGAATCGCCAAGTCATTTCTCTAACATGCAATGAAAGAAACCTTCAAAAATTTTGAATTTACTCCCTGAAAACTCAAAAACTCAGAATCGCGATTCCGTGATTTCCTAATATTCCTAGTTTTTTTCACTTTCAACTTTTGAAACTTTTAATACAGTGGAAAAAATTGATAGTGACACCCTTTACCTTGCTTGCTAGATCCAAGAAGCTCTCAAATGTTTGGTTTGCAGAAAATCGCGAGTTTTTCCACTCTCTCTCTCTCTCACTCTCACTCAAAATGAAATTTTCCTTCAATTCCAGGTTTTTATAGTATTAAGAAAATCGCGATTTTGTGTGATTTCCAACTTTTCACACTCTTTCACTTGTTCAACTTTTCTTACTCAATCTTAATGATCTCCACTACACTTTCTTATCTCCAAGTACCCAAGTGTACTAGAAATTCCAAAAATTTTCTTTTACAGAAAATCGCGATTTTGTGTAGAGAATCGTGTTTTTTTCTTGTAGATCTTATCTTGTGCAATTTTGAGTATTCTTTGTCCTTGCTTTCTTTCAATACCTTCTCTTCTTTGTAATCCTCCAAAATCCTGAACTATTGCACAACAACCTCAACCTTACTCAGAAAATCGTGATTTTGTACAGAAAGTCGTGTTTTTGCTTACTGTTGATTTTATGCCAATTTGAGTAGTCTTTTCTTCTTAATTCCCTTCCATAGCCTTCAACAACTTTAATTCATCAATCACTTGAAATATTCCTCCAAAATCAACACTTTTTTTCAGAAAGTCACGATTCTGTGTTAGAGAATCGTGTTTTCTAATTTTTTTGGTTTTTTGACCATTTTTTGTTCTTCTTCCACTTTTCCACAATCACTCTTGTCCACTACACCTCACTTCAGCTTCCTAACAAGAAAAGAAATTTGTTTGATTGTTTTTTGATGAATTTTATGAATTTGTTTGGTATTTTTGCCCTAAAAATAAAGGTGAACACTTTACTTAGGGTTTCTGGTTTTGGTGATCCACTGATCCCATGTTTCTTGATTGGTTATGAGTTTCTATGTCCTTAGCTATCACTAAATTGCAAAAGAAAATCTCTCAAATGAAAATGTGTTATGGAAGGCAAACAATTTTTGCAAAGATAAACTCAATCACATCTTTCTTTTCAAAATGCAGGACAACTCAAGATTGATGCTTAGATTTGGTCAACAACTGAATCCTTTATACTTACATCTAGCTACTTTAACTGTCCTTTCCTTAGTATCACCATGTTATCTTCCCAAGTTCACCCATGGTGCCTAGTACTTGGGCAAAAAGAAATCTAGAAATGCAAGAATAGACTCAAGTTACCTCATCTTCAGCTTTCTTGGCTCAAATCTTCCATACACCTGCACTTTTACTTCAACAATATGATGAGCAACTATCAATTTACAAAGATTTCAGCACTTCCAATTCTTCAAGAAATCAATTGCTTTCTTTTTTCCCCAAAGACAAACAATGACATCTACCTATTCATGTGCACATTTCTTGATTGATGAGTTTTACCTTTTTCTTGTGTTGGTTACCATCATCAACAGAAGATCCAGCAAAGGTCCAACTTCAATGAAGTTCTTGGAATTTCCCCGGCAACGGCGCCAAAAAATGTTTGTTATTGACTTTGGAGTTGTCCTCTCCAATCATGAAGTAAAAAAGAATCAACAAATCATCTTTATTTTGTCAATCCTGGGAATATCCATAAGACCACAGCCCCTTCTAGATGATAGATTCATAGAAATAAGAGATTGATGGCTGGAATTCTGAGAAAATGAAAATGAAGAGGAAATATCTAGGGTTTACCTTTTCTAGAGCAAATCTTCATCATTTTCTATGATCTTTGTGTCTAATTCATGTTATTTTCTCATCAGAATACAAATATGAAATCAGAATTGGAAAATATCACCTGTATCACAGAGACGAGACAATCGCGATTCTGTACCAGTAGACGATTTTCACATTTCTGCAACATTCTTCAATCCTTCTTCACTCAATACATCAGTAATCATCTCTCTTCATACATCTTACTCAGCAGTACACAAATGAAACTCACAAATCTCCATGATAAAGCAAGAAACAAGCTCTCACATCAAAGGAAACACACATAACAAAAGAAAACACGATTTCAGCAGAAACTCTCTCTTCTCTATTGATAGCATGTACAAATGACTAACTAACCTCTCAAAAATAGAGAAAATTGACTTATATACATTTTCAAGTGTCCTCTTTCACACTTGGATTTTGGTCCTTTCCTCTATTATTCTAAAAATATGCTATCTAAGAGTTTCCAAAAATTCTAGAAAAAATACATAAGATTCTATCCTACAAAAGGAAGACTCTTCCTTATTTTTACAACAATTGCATAAATATTTCTACAAATTTCTATCATTTTACAATAATTTTCCTTCAAAAAAG
>CM035423.1:179681571-179891571 GCA_020310875.1 Ceratopteris richardii | reverse complement strand
TCACATGTCGAGTATATCATTGTCGTAATAGATTATCTAAGCAAATGGGTAGAGGTAAAAGCAACCAAGAAGAACGATGCACAAACAACACAAAAACATGACCATGAGATATGGATTATCGATAGAGTTGGTAAGTGATCCTGGTACTCACTTCTTGAACAAGGTCATTGAATATTTATTATAAAAATCTATGGTCATTCACAAAAAGTCTGCCCCGTATCATCCACAAGCAAATGGACTAGCTGAGAGCACAAATAAGACCCTATGCACTATGTTGACTAAGCTCATTAATAACAAATATTTTGACCAGGAAAAATAGCTTCATCATGCTATTTGGGCATATGGATTTGCCTATAAAAATGGTTCTCAATGCCACTCCCTTTTAGATGGTGTTTAGCCAGAATTTTGTGCTTCCATTAGAATTTTTGATACCCACATTGAAGGTAGCACAAGAGCATCAATGGAACTGTCATGAGATATCATCCAAAAACTTTGACCTAGAAAAATTGGGTGGAACTAGATTGAGAGCACACAAGGGTATATACACTATAAAGAAGAGACAAAATGCATATTTTGATGCACATGTGAAGGATAAGGGCTTGAAAGTGGGAAACTTAGTTCTAGTATATACTTTGAAAGAACACACACAAAATTTGGAAAAGTGTGGCTATGGGCCACTGATCAATAATAGGATATCAACAAGTGGAGCTATCCAATTAGATACCTTAGAAGGTGATGTGTTACCAAGCTATATCACAAGTTAAGGAGTGAAGCGTTATCAAGAACGGTTGACAAAGGAGATGCTAAGTTGACTCAATATAGCTAAGAAGCACAAGGAAGAAGAGAAATGAATCCATGAAGAAGCACAAATAGAGGCCTTAAAGTCTATTAGACATATGAAATTGAGAAGACAATGCATAGATCAACCTAGGCATGTTAATTATGAAGACCCTAGGCATCACATGGTTATGTGTTAGACCAAGAGTGTTCCCTCTCATCATATCACAGATATATGACCTTTTATAACAATAGAGTTAAGATAGGGCATGATTGTGATGACAATCAAGGCCTTGATTGATTTGGGGGTAGCTACTAGTGCTATACAGTATTCGTGCTATGAGGACATGAACTTGCCAATTAATCCTATTGAAGCTTATCTTGGAGGATTAGGAGGAGTGGAAACCCCTTGCATGGGTGAGGTGGAGCTTCTTGCCTCTATTCAGGATGTCCATATGAAAATCAATGTGTTAGTTTGCCATGGTGAAGATCTTATTGAATCTCTCATCCTTGGTCAAGACTAGATCTATGATCATGCAGTCAACTTAAACCTAAGGAGCAGTCTTCTTCAGGTTTGGGTAGATGAAGAGCATGTCACCATAGGAATAGAAAGTTGCAGAATCGATAATTTAGGCATGTCATAAGATCCTAGCACTTCTAGGATTGATCATGAAGGAAAAGATGTTATTTTCCGAAGCTATGTGATGCAAAAAGGTCAAAATCCCTCCTTTTCCAAAGACACTAGTGTTCTCAATATCTCAATCAAGGAAGTATGATAAGTGGTTCTAGAAGACTCTCGAATCTAGAAGAATGGTGGCATCCCAAGTAAAGCAATCCATGGCATAAAGCATATCTGGGTATACAAGGGCAAGTACCCACTTGCTCCCTTGCTGGAACAACCATTGCCTAAGGAGTAGTTTATGAAATCAAACTAAACAATGGTAGTACATCAGAGATTTCAATCACAACATGTACTCTCTATTTGGGCACCAAAGTGATTGATGGAGGTTGACCACAATCCTAGATAGATCTCGGTGCCTAAGACCTACTTATAAGCTCTTATCACCACACACAAGATCTTTTGATTTAATCAGTTCTTACCAATCCCAACTTTTCATAAACCAATAAGGAAAGTTGTTGTAAACACATATTCATAACAAACCACTTGATCCCACCCTATAACATCTATGTACACCACTAGATGCATGCAGAGCTCATGGAATTGCACAAATATGCATCTAGGTTACACACTAACCACATTAACTCTCACCCACACTAACCTCACACTTCAACCACTAACTCAGCCAAACCATGCAGAAAAACATTCAAAGGGTATCATGTTGGTATTGTAAAGGGAACAAGTCTTCATCAAGTTTCTATTACAATATTAATGTGATTCTTCTTCTAGAAGATCTATAAATAATCAATTACCACAGTAACCATGGCTAAATTAGGCACTACTTTCCAGGTAGTTGTTGGTAGCCAACTTGTGGACATTGACACCTTGCCTATCTCTAAACGACCAAAGGAGAGGCTGAATGCACAAGTGCACTTGCAAACCATTCCCATCCAAGACCCTCCTAAGGGACACATGGCTAAATTTAATCCCCTCTCCCATTCATTCAACCAAATCCCATGACTCATAGGTTATGCTACCTACATTTGGGAAGTTGAGTGTGAGTCTAATAATGTATAAGGAAAATATTAGTTTTTCACACGAGAATTCAAGAAATTTCATAATGCCATAGAACTCCAGACCATCTAGCATAAGGCAAGATTAGTAGATTATTTCAATGCACAACTACCCACACCTCATTTTATGATTGTTATTACTTGACCATCACCGTACAACCTAGTAAGGTCAAAAGTATGCTAGGAACCTTTGGCATTCCTTCTTTAATGTGCAACAACAAATTAAAGAATTTTGGTGATAGAGAATATGATGAACATGAACCTCATGAAGCTCAAGGACATGATTTCCATGACCACAAACATCGTCATCCTCCTCATAATTTGTATGCAGCGCTTTGGCCTCCCTAGGCAATATTGGTTTACTTAATTGCATAAGTGAGTTTGGTTTAGTCTATACCTTGGGGAGACTAAGAACATGACTGTTGAGAAAAGGGGAGCAACAACCCTAACCGCCTCACATGGAAGTGAGAGGTTTCTCCAAGTTGGGGCAAAGAATGAGAGGAGAGGTTCACCCACGCTCATGGAGCAATGGCAACAATGGCCAACGTCACAAGGAGCAAAGGGGAACATCCTCCCAACCATGCACACACACATGCAAATCCATACACCAAGATGATCGCCTTGCACACAAGGAAACAGGAGAGTAGCAAATGACACCTTCTTCCATTACCAAAATGGAGGCCAAGGCCATGGCCAAGGGACCTCCCTTTTACAAATGAGGCTCTTCTTTATATCGAGAAGAGAGGCATATGTGAATAAAAACATGTGGTCAAAAGACCACATGTGCTAAATCAAAAAGAGAATCTTTTGTGATATGGGAATTTCAAAAAGCTAACTACCTAGAGAGAGAGAGCGCGTCAGATTTCTACGTGGGCTTTCTTTATGTTTGCTCAAAAAAGAGATTTTTCAAGAGAAGGCTTCAATACCTTAGACTTAGGGGAATGATCAAAAAGTGGTTTTAGGAGAGTGTTCACATGGACATCTCCTAATTTACAAAAAGAAGTTATTCTCATGAGGACTAAAGGATGCCATAGCATGAGAAAAATTATGGGCAACCCTTAGAGCAACACTTCTCCCCCTCCTAGACTTTGTCGTCCTCGACAAAGCTAAGAGAAGAGCATACATAGCTGCACCGACCCAAGGTAGAGTCTTTCAAGTCTGAAAATCTTCAAGTCTTCAAAATCTGCAATTCTTCAGTCTGCCAAGCTTCAAGCTGCAAGTCTTCAGTCTTTAGAGCTGAGCGACACAATCCCCTTGGGGGGCAGTCAACCCAGCATGCATCCAAATTTGTAAGTCTTCAAGTCTTTTAGGCCTGCATTGCTGAGCGACACAATCCCCTTGGGGGGCAGTCAGCCCAGCCTCCTTCCAATGTGCCTTCACTCAAAGCTCCAATACCTGAAAATTAAACATACACCACAAGTAGACTGATTTTTGAAAAGAAGCAACCAAAAAATGTTAATTCCATTTTTAGATTCCACTTCAGGGGGCATCCATTGCCACAAGACTTGCTCTTTTAGAGAGAAGTCTGCATGAAAAACCGTCTTGCTCCTGCAAAGAAAAGAAAAACCATAGTCCCAAAACAAGGAGCCCTTATCAAGACCATGAGTGTCTGTCCCTTATGTCTCAATGATTCCATACTCTGTTATTTTCAAGTGAGAGTGAGACATTTTGCAATGTAAAGCATGAGATGAATGTAGCCTATGGTCCTGCCATCATTTATACTAAGCTTCTAGTCAATCAAGCTTGCAATTTAACATGAGTGTTCTGTGCTCATAAAATCAATAGACAATAGTGCAACTTTATGAGTCCTATCATTTTACAAGCATTCATGAGATTCAAACAACTTATCCAACGCTCTTCTTGCAAGGCATAGTAGCAAATCATCCATAGGAGGTAAGAAAGATCACTGTTCTAAAGGTGTTGAACTGTAATGCAAAACATAAGCCTTAAATGAGCTTTGTGAAACTAGAGAGTTACTTCTCTAGCAAAAGACAATCACTCATTTATGACTCCACACTTATCTAGGTTTAGGTCCAAAAAACCTTCAATCCCTATGTGCATGTTATCCCGCAAAATATTTTTTAAAGAATGCATGCTTACATCATGAAGAACATTTAAAGTATATGCAATATGCACACCACACAGAGAACTTTACTAGAAGTAGCGACTTGCTTTAATGAAGAATGGAATCAAAAGAAATGCATTAGCAAGAGTTTGTGCAGTTTTGAACCTGATTTCTGTTAGTGAGTCAATGGACACAGAACATCAAGCAGTATTCATACCATTGTGACCTTTGTACCATACAAACATATAAGCAATTTGTTCATTTCCAAAGATTGGGATAAAAGCATGTAGTAAAAACTTCACAAGACCAGGAAGCACCATCCTCTTTCTTTCAAACCTTCTCCAAAGAGAAGAATCCATATACTCCCGTCACCTGCAAGCTTTCCATCAAGGAATAAGATCATATATATGACAAATACACCACTATGATGTGGTTAAAGGAGCAGCAATCTTTAAATCCAACATGTGCATCACTTGTTGGTGAGGCTTCAAAAAACACCTAGAGAAGTCCTTTATCTATTCCTCATGATATCAGGTCCGCAACAATCACATACGTCAACCACGAACATCTTTCTCATGAGACATAAGTGAACAAAAATGGACATGACAGAACATGCAAAGAAAGCTAGTGATGGACTTCCAATAGTAATAGCTAGAACCCAAGCTACCACCAACCTGTAAGTTTAGGATGAAAAATCCCATGCTAGAGGAAATCAAGGACAAACCCAATTGATGAATACAAAAAATCATTCAACTTTTTCAATGTTCTCTAACGATAACCCGGAGTTGAACAGTGAGGCAATAAAAAAAGTCAAGCCTATCAAGAACTATTTAGTGTGCATGGTCATTGAGAGATTTTTAATACATATAGATGACATGCACCAACCAACAGGAACGTCTGCTTTAACCAAACGATAAGACAACACACAATTTCTTGTTTAAGCACTCTAGCCTTCCAATGTGTCCTTGCAAAAATAGGTGTTATGGGCTCCCACAACCTTGCGAGCATTCTGTACCTTCTCTTGTAATCCTGCAAGACTGCTCACATTTATCCTGTATTTTCAGCAAGTGATGGAATGCCACAATCCTGGACGTAAATCTTTTGTGCAGGTTCCTGCACAGCTCACATTCATCCAATACTTATAATCCTTGATAAGTCAGCAAAACATATCACGGAGCACGGTAGAGAGAGTTATTTCAGGGCTAGGACTTGGTCCAGTCCTCAAAACTTGATCACAATTATGGGATTGTTGTAACATCAATTAATCTTCAAGCAGACAGGAGACCAAAATGAATCTTTAGTATTTGCAGGTTGTCACAAAGCGATCCTTCATCTTAAAAGCATATTGTAAACATAATACATGGTGCGCATGTGACAAGTTTCAAGGACATCCTGACAATGCAGACCATTGACTGCGCATAAACATGCCACAATTATTCTCATTCATTTGATGTGTTTGGATTGCTTATGTTCATAGGGGTAAGGTGAGTTGTCACACAAACAGTGCGTAATCACATCAGAAAATAAATGTGCATTCCTTCCCGCAATCAGTGCAAACACCAAATTCTTTTCAAAGTGCGCAGCCACCCACGTTCAGTCAACGAAAACTCTATCAATGATAAGCACAATCAAACTAGTAATAACTTGTTACAATCCCTGCCCTTGTGCACCTGCAATGTACCTGAAAAGGTCATTCAATCTATATAGCATTGATCACAGCCTTGGCCCTCAATTGATTGTAAGCGGTATACACTCTTTTACTGTCCTCACAACCTCCGTACCAAATAATACATCAGTATAAAAAGCACAAGTGATTATATCAAGCTAGAGAGAACAATATAACAGGCATGTAACTACATATACAGGTTAATCAATCAACATATAGCAACAAGCACATTATGCCCAATCTTCCTTGGTTTAACGTCAATGGACCGCAAGTTGTTTCTGGCAAACAAGATGCAGGAGGACAAGCTGCCCAAGAATTCACGAATCATGTACCCATAAAATTCATGGGCATCTCAAGCCGATGAGCATACTTGATCATAATGAGACATAGAGAGAGTATCGTGCAGTAGAAGCCTTCTCATTGCTTGTGTCACGAAGTGAGGATACATGCATGTGGCACTTCACCAACAAGTGGACACATGTCATGAACTAAGATCAAGGTCAATCGATTCATTAATGCGTTGTGTCTGTATATGTGCCTCCTGATAGGCCTACCCTATATAGTTTCTGATTGCAAGGAGTAGCAAAGAGTAGACTGTTTGATTTATATATTGGAGGCATGACAGGTGAGTGCTCTACAAGGTCAAGCACTCCTATGACTGTGATAAAACATAGGGCAGAACATCAAAACCACAAAAGAGAGAAAAATGTGCAATCCCAAGCCCCCAAGCCTACAGATTTCTTCAAGATTATCCACGTATCGACTTACTGAAGATACCTTCCATGTGTGGTTGGGAGTGCCGAACCATTCTCAAGTGGGTCAATCAAAAACCAATAATGTACCCGCACCCTTACAGTATTTCGAAGAGTTGCCACCATGTTCCATGTGTCGCAAAAAGGGCAAACCTGTAGCTTAGATTAGACAACAAAGACATTGAAAATTCTATTGTTCCGTAAGAAGTATGCCATATTTTAGACTTGCATTTGTTAAAAAAATTGACATGTAGAACCATGAACAAACCTCCTTAGATCAGAGTAATATAGTCACCCCCTTTCCCATCACAAGTTTGGGATACCTAGATAAGAATAGTGACCCTCATAGTATTTATGACAGCTATAAGTCCATTTTCCGATTCTAGAAGAAGAACATGATGCACACCTCAAACATATGATGCTCTGATATGCGTGTAAAATGGAGAGTAATTCTGTACGCAAACTTCTTCATACCTTGTTCAAGCAACCAGATAGGGATTGCAAAGTCCATCACTATAGAGTTAAGACTCTTGAGAAGAAGAATATTGTTTTCAAATCTTGATTATCAACAACAGAGTATCCAGTACAAAGAACTCATCGCCTCAAAAGCATTTGTCTAGAGACATTAGAAAGCATGTTCATGACCTCAGAAATGTCCATCTTCGACAAACAATGTGGATGCTGGACCGAGCTATGTCATCACGGTGTATCCGCTTATGTTTTCAAGATAGAGATCCTTAAGGGGGAATTGAAAAGGAGTGTATGATGACATCAATGCTAGCACCACGAACCGACTAGAAGAAGAAATTAGAAAACATTCCAAGCACGAACATCCATGATGAGTCCAAATTAATTACGTGAGGTATATACAACAGTGTTTAGTTAAAAATGGTCCTCTTAGTGCGGAGATCCCAGTGGTCCTGCGGATATCCCTCAAAAGAAAAGATTTCAACCAAGCGTGGTAAAACAAGTTCGAAGGACATAGGACCATGGACAAGCAACTGTGAACTGAGTATGGTCGATTGAGGTAGATATGCAAAACTTAAAACATGTTCCTTCATTGCAAAGCAAAATTTCTTGTAATAATCTTAACACCACAAAAAGAAGTGTGCATGTCGCAATATGCCGCGCCACGAAAAGCTACTGTAGTGGTGAGTGTTTGAAGAGGTGTTACAGAAAGAGCATACAAACATCGTCAAAAGACACATTTTCTGTGTTGTAATGAGACCTTTACGGGAATCTCAAAGATATCCTATAATGATAACAAATATGTGATAGAATCCCATTCTAAACAGATATCATCTACAATCGACCTTCATGGCCAAGATCAGCGATGACTGCTCCCCACGATTGCAGGTGAGGGCAGTGATCATCAGCAAATCAACAACATCATCCGTTTTCATTGTAGCGCTTGTCCGAAACTAGCAGAGAAAAGGCAGAGGAAAGACAACCAAACATGAGAGCTGACGGCCTCGAAAAGGTAGAGGGACACCCAGCGTGGCACCTTCGTCTGACACAGTCATGGGAGGACTTAGCCGGAGCAAGGATGGAGCCACATGGGGGAAGCGATTCCGATACCAAAAGGGGCCAAGAAGGAAGGTGCGCAGGCATGGCCACACCAAACTGCCCATTGAGAAGAAGACAGAAGGTAGGCCAGAACTGCCGAATCCACAGATACCAAGATCACAGTTTCCGCAGACCATGGGCAATAAGGACGAACGAAGAGAAGCAGACGTTGCATCGACTAACCCAGAGCATGGGTGGCTTGAGCACCTTACAGAGAATAGACATATTGGGGGAGCAAGCTCAACCCCGCCAGGGAACTCTACAGAAATCGGGGAGCTCGCACGAAGCTCCACCCCTTCAACAGGAATAGAACTGCGGACGCCGTGGGCATGAGATAGGAAGAGGGAGAGAGAGAGAGTGCAAGTGGCGACTTAACTCCTCTCACCTAACGTATGTTCCTATGATCACATGAGTTAAGGCATTACAATCAATGGAGAGGGGGGCTATCACCCACCCACGCCCCATGCGTTACACACCAGCACATACACTAAAACGAGAGGGAGTATTAAAGGCCCTCAGTGATTTATCAAGCCAACGATTTATCATATGGATGAAAAAAGCTAACTCGTGGAAAAAAACTCCAATCTTTTGTTTTTTTTTTTTTTTTGGTTAAAAATGAAGAGAGGGAAGGGAAAGAGAGGAAGCATTACCCATCCCACTTTCCAAGGAATTCACTACAACAGAGATGACAGAGGTGGATAGTGATGCCCAATGTGTGTATGAGAGAGAAAGAGAGAGAGAGAGAGAGGAGAGTTAAGGGGTGTTTTTTATGCAACAAGCAAAAATAAAGAACTAAAGTACTCAGAAATTACAAATACGAGGTACCCTTGACCAACCGAAGGCCACACGTATTCATCCTTCTCCAAGTGTCAAGGTGCATCTCACGAAGTATGGACACGCAAACTTGGAAAAACCAACGGCTAAAGGCCGACATCCCCAGCAACGGCGCCAAATTTGTTGAGAAAAGGGGAGCAACAACCCTAACCGCCTGACATGGAAGTGAGAGGTTTCTCCAAGTTGGGGCAAAGAATGAGAGGAGAGGTTCACCCACGCTCATGGAGCAATGGCAACAATGGCCAACGTCACAAGGAGCAAAGGGGAACATCCTCCCAACCATGCACACACACATGCAAATCCATACACCAAGATCATCGCCTTGCACACAAGGAAACAGGAGAGTAGCAAATGACACCTTCTTCCATTACCAAAATGGAGGCCAAGGCCATGGCCAAGGGACCTCCCTTTTACAAATGAGGCTCTTCTTTATATAGAGAAGAGAGGCATATGTGAATAAAAACATGTGGTCAAAAGACCACATGTGCTAAATCAAAAAGAGAATCTTTTGTGATATGGGAATTTCAAAAAGCTAACTACCTAGAGAGAGAGAGCGCGTGAGATTTCTACGTGGGCTTTCTTTATGTTTGCTCAAAAAGGAGATTTTTCAAGAGAAGGCTTCAATACCTTAGACTTAGGGGAATTATCAAAAAGTGGTTTTAGGAGAGTGTTCACATGGACATCTCCTAATTTACAAAAAGAAGTTATTCTCATGAGGACTAAAGGATGCCATAGCATGAGAAAAATTATGGGCAACCCTTAGAGCAACAATGACCGTCAATCTCCCTATCTAGATCATTGACCAAATCCATGCCGCTAATCAGAGATGGACCAGCAATATGATTTTGAATGGACCTTGTGCTCTCACTCATGATATCTATAGATGTTTGGCCTATGATATTCCCATTTAGAGAGCCTGATCTTAGAGAGAGTCAAACCGTTCAAGAGTAGAAAAGCCTCAGCACTCCCATCCAAGAGAATGAGAGGATCCATTCCTTATGCTCAATAGGGGAACACCTTTTGCACCGATTTACGCTTAGACTGCCAAGGAGAAGTATGGATGGAGATCAATAGATGGTACCACCTATACTTATAGATTTGGAGTTTGTAGGGCCTATCGGCCTCGATGACTTGGGCAATGTAGACTTTGAACATCTCCTCAAAGATATGGATATTTGTTAAGAAGAAGAAGAAGAGGAAGAAGAAGAAGAAGAAGAAGAAGAAGAAGAAGAAGAAGAAGAAGAAGAAGAAGTAGTAGTAGATGGCGATCAGCAACACGAATAGGAAGAAGAGCAACATGAAGAACAACAACATGAACAAGAAGAGAAAGATGGAGAAGAGGAAGATCAAGAGGAGGAAGGAGCCCTTCCATATACAGTAGAGCTCTGTAGATTACGTGATGGAATAAATAGTGTACAAGATAGAGGAAGGCTCTCGTTGCATAGCTGTGACTTACTAACACTACAGTCACAACTCAAGTAATAACCTCAACACCCTCTTTTAGTTTCCGTGCTCCCGTATCCTATGCCAAATTATTCTCCTCCATTACCTATCCCTTGTATACTAATTCCTTTGAAACCGCCCTAGGCCTCCCACTAGGTTCCATGCACTTGGCCAGATCATGCTCTTAGATTGATAATTTAATGTGTGTAACAACCCACCACTATATGCATTTGCTTGATGATTGAGATTTAGTCCCTTTCATCACAAATCCCTAAGACTTTGTGAGTCTAGTTACACACATTTTTGGCATTTTTTTTGGAGATTGGGCTTACATTGATGCACCATAGTGCTCCCTCCTTCTTGAGAGCTCCATGATGATATCCTCAGAGTAGAAAATTTGAGCTCCTAGGGTTGCAGATGATACTTCACATTGAGGGTGTAGAATACTTAGAAAACACACTACACAGGGAGCATGAACATAGAATTCTTAGGTGTTACAAATGCGATCAAACTTACAGTCTGTGGTTGACTAGACCACTATATGTTTTATTAAAGAAAATATACAAAAAAGTGTTCGATGGACATTTGGCCTCTCACATGGACACTAACGGTAACAATATCCCACTAAAGGCCAATATGGCCAAAGTAACTATGGGAGAAAAATAAATAATGATAAAGAATACCTGAGTGTTAGTATACAAACTATACCTCCCCCCTGATGGGCATGTTACACAGTGTACAAGTGACTATGTAAGATCAGGAATCAGGTAACGCCCATCAAGTGGCAAGAGTGTTGAAAGCTATCCTATGGTAGAGATTTAGTCAAAGCATCTTCAACATTATCTAGAGTGTGAACCTTCTTAAGAATAATGCGCACAGTGGCTAAGCAATCTCTAATTTAGTGATACCTCAGCTCAATGTGCTTGGTCTTTGCATGATAGACTAGATTCTTAGCCAAAGTAATGACACTCTGACTGTCACTGAGCAAACGAGGTACATGCAGAGGTAAACCCATATCACAAGCAAGAAGAGAAAGCCACAATGCTTCCTTACATGCCTCACTTGCTGCAACATACTTTGCTTCTCTGGTGGAAATAGTTGTACATTCTTGAAGATGAGATCTCCAAGAGATAACACCTCCAACAAAATGAAAAATGTACCCTGATGTAGATTATGATTGTCTACACAAACAACATAGTCAGAATCTGTGTATCCAATAAAGGATGCTTTCCCTCTACCTAAGCATGGACACTTGTCCTTAGTTCCACTGAGATATCTCAAAATCATCTTAACCACTTCCCAATGTTTCTTTCCAGGATTAGACATATATCTGCTCACAACTCCCACTGTAAATGCAATTTCTGGTCTCATAGCTACCATAGCATACATGACACTACCAATAGTAGATTGAAAGGGAGTTTTGGTCATGAATTCCTTTTCCTCATCTGATTTGGGGCAATCATCCTTGCTCAATTTCACATATGTGGGTAAAGGTGTAATCAATCCCTTTCCACCCTGCATATTGAACCTGTGAAGTACTTTGGATATGTACTCACTTTGAGATAAGTATATGCATCTTTTACTCCTATCACGAGTAATGCGCATGCCAAGAATATGTTTGACAACCCCCAAATCCTTCATATCAAATGTCTCACTCAACTTCTTTTTGAGAATTGACAAGTCATAAGAGGACTTCCCAGCAATCAACATATCATCGACATAAAGTATCAAACATATCAAGTTGCCATCTGTTGAAGCTCAAAGTCAAGGACAAAGCATGGAAGCACATCAAAAGGTGGACACACAAGGAAAGGGAGCAAGTAGGGAGCTCCAAGAAGTGTATGTAAAATTTTCAGAAGAATCTCCTACAAAAATAGTGATTTTCATCACTAAAAACCATTGTAAATACCATTATCTATTTTTAGTAACTCCATTTTGTTCAAGCCGAGGAGTCCTCGAGCTTGAGGAGTATTAGAAGTACCATCGTACCAATTTTCATAATTTTTAGACTTCGTTTGAGCCCTCAAATAAGCCCTGGAACCTAATTTTTAACTAGGCCGGACACTAGGTCTGGACAGGGCCAAAACTAGTCAAAAAACTATTAAAAGAGCTAGAGAACTCATTTTTGGGGTTAGCTTGTTAGAGAATAGAAATTTGGTAAGAGAACTCTTTTGCAATCTAAGCTTTCCATTGTTCCTCTCTTTGATCTTACTTTGTGCGCGTGTGTGTGTATGTGTGTGCATGTTTGTGTGCTTTCACTCATGCACTTGTGCCTTCACTTGCTCGTGGTCTTCATACCGGTCCTCACGTCTCCGCGGATTGACAAGTAAAGGAGGTGGTGCTTACACTTGAGCTACACCAAATTTTGGCGCCGTTGCCGGGGAGAGAGCTTCGAGGACGAGCGTTGTGATGGTAAGATTGTAGATTTGCGACGTTGGAAGGTAAAAAAACTGTCATTTCAGTTCATTTTCTGTTTTTTTCTCTTCATCTTCATCATCATCATCATCTCCACCTTCTCCCATCTTCATCTTCATAGAAATTTCTTGTTTGTTAGTGCATTTTCACCATTTTCATACCATTTTTCATGCATTATTGTGTGGGAAGGAGTTAGGAGGTGCAAGGGAGAGCAAGCGCAGTGTTTTCTTCATGATTTTCTGCTCATATGGAGCTCGCCATAGCCGGCGCTCAGAAATTTGAATTTCCCGCCAAAAAACGCGATTCTGTGATGAAAATCGCGATTCTGTGAAAATTCAAAATTTTTGAAAAATCACGATTTTCTGTTTTCCCGCCTAAAAGTTGGCAAAAAAAAAATCACGATTCTGTGGTCATTCTCAGAATCGCGATTCTGTGATTGTGCTCAAAATCGCGATTTTCATATAAAAAAAAACACGATTCTCTAAAACATGATTCTGTGCTCAAAATCGCAATTTTCATATCAAAAGAAACACGATTTTCTAAAAACACTATTTTCAGCGGGATCAAAATCGTGATTCTCACAAATCACGATTTTCAGCCAAAAACACGATTTTGTGAAAAAACATGATTTTGTGAATCACGATTCTCTGAGTCAAAATCGCGATTTTCAAAAACACGATTTTGTGCTCAACGTCGCGATTTTCAGAAACACGATTTTGTGCTAAACATCGCGATTTTCTTGTCAAAAACACGATTTTGAGAAAATACGATTTTCAGTGGGCTCAAAATCGTGATTCTCACAAATCATGATTTTGTGCTCAACATCGCGATTTTCATGCCAAAAACACGATTCTGAGAAAACACGATTTTGTGAAAAAACACGATTTTGTAAATCACGATTCTCTGAGTCAAAATCGCGATTTTCAAAAAACACGATTTTGTGCTCAACATCGCGATTTTCATGCCAAAAACACGATTTTGTGAAAAAACACGATTTTGTAAATCACGATTCTCTGAGTCAAAATCGTGATTTTCAAAAACACGATTGTGTGCTCAACATCGCGATTTTCTGAGTTCACAAAATCGCGATTCTCTGAAAGTTCACAAAATCGCGATTTTCTCCAAAGGTCCTGTTTTCCTGTTTTGACCCCCAGGAGCCTGAATTGGCATAACTTTTTCATCCAAAGTCCATTTTTTGAGCTCTATAGCTCGTTGGAAAGGGAGTTTCAAATCCTACACGACCTCAACTGTCTTTTTCAAGAATAACGCATTGATTTTGAGATAGGATAATTTGAAGTTGAACCTCAAGTGGGACTAGGGAACCAAGGGGACTCCAAAGAATTTTGAACCATACCAAGGGGAAAATTTGGACTCTTGACTAAAGCTTATGAACCTGAGATCTGGTAGACACTTAGGCAAGGATAAACAAAGCATTAGATCTTCTGAGGCTAGTGTCAACCATACATCCAAGTCTTGGGCACAACAACTAAGTGGTCATCTTTTACTAAGTTCAGACACAAGTGATTCAGAAATGTCTTTTAGTATGGTAAAACCTGCAGGTGGCTCAGGGACTGCCCATCTACAAACACCAGAAGGTCCCTATAAGACACAGTTGGAATATATTCGGACCAACCAATTAGGTGCTCGCATCTATGAGGATGGTCTGAGGCGATCAGTGGTCCAACTCAAAAATCCAGATCAATCCTTTGGACTTGAACACCCGGTGGTCAAGTTTGAAGAGGGTTCATACATTGATAAGGAAGGAACCATGTATGTGGTCACCAACCTACCAGATAGGACTGATGAGTTTGGAAATGTCATTCCTGAGAATGAAATAGGAGACCTAGAACAAGGGAATGTAGGACAAGGACCCCAGACTCCTAGAGGTAAGTCAGTTTTGACCCGAGTGATCACTCCAGACTGGATCCCTCAAGATAACAAAAGCATAGAACTATTTTTGAATAGAGAAACAGAGGAATCCTTTTGGAGATTCAAGCCAGATCAACCTAGCCAATTGGGCATAGTCATCATCTACGAGTTCAAGGATCCAGAGATACCAGGCAAAGTTGTCTACCTGGATAACACATCAGAGAAAATTTTCTTGGTAACAGAACATGATAGACATGCATATACTTGGAAGAATGAATTGATTTTCTTCCCACCAAGATCCAATGCTTCCCATGGCCTCCAAGGAGTAGGATCATCCCACGCTCATGAAGCCCAGAGAGAAAGAACTAGAGAGAGACCTGAGGTAAGTTTTGCACACACCGTGGGCAGGAATAGATCAGGATTTGAAAATGAAAGACCTGAAAGAGAGAGACATCAAGCACATAGGCAAAAAAGAGATGAACATGATTTTCCATTGCCTAGACCCCGAGAGCACCCAAGAACCCTTAGACCCACTCAAGTGATCAAGGCAATGAAGAATTATTTTGACGGGTCAGGAGATCCTTATGATCATGTGGCCGAGTTCAAACAAGTGTTAAGAGCTGAACAGGTTGAGGATTTATTCACCCAATACGAGGCATTTGGTTTGACTCTTAAGGGCACTGCCTTGGCTTGGTTTCAACCATTGAGTAGTCGCAACTATCGCGATATAGGTCAACTGCTAGACGAATTCATTGTAGAATTTTCCAAGAGTGGTATCAGGCATAACACATCATCCTTGATCCACAGTTTCAAGCAGACACCCCAAGAAACAGTGCGACTAGCAGGTAGAAGGTTCAAACAGTACCTAGAAAGATGCCCTGCTCCCGAGTTACCCACACCAGCCAAACAAGTGGCTTTGTTCTTAGATGGCTTACTGAGCACAAAGTTAAGATCATATGTATATTTGAAAGAGCCTAGATCCATAGAAGAGTGCGTGCGGACATGCATTGACATAGAAGATAACTTGGGTGAGGAGTTAGGATTATCTAAACTCTATAAGGATTCAGATAGTTCTACTAGTCATACTTCAAAAATCTCCACGGAAATAGAGGAGATAGCTGAGCAAGTTGCCAAGAAGCTGGGAGTCCAAAATAAACAAACACAGAGAGTCACTCCAGTGAATCGGTGTTATACTTGTGGGGGCGACCACATGGCTAATGTATGCCCAATGCAAAACCAAAACATTAGAGAAAGGAATGCTCCATATTGCACTATTGAGAGAAAATACACAAACCACACGGCTGAAGATTGTCCCTACAATAGGCAGGCTGTTAGACAGAATTATCAGCAACCTTACCCACAAGGTAGGTATCAGAACCAATACCAACAGCCATATTATAGACCACAACAGCAATATCAGGTACCATATAGGCCACAACCTGTCTTGGGAAACCAACCACCAGCTCCAGCCAACGTGAATTCAGTCAAATATGCTGTGGGAGAGGAAAATCCAAATAGAGCATTGGTGCCCCTAACGCCATTGATACCAGATAATGATTCTCATGCTCATAGTTCAGACTACTCCCATGAAGGTAGTCCACATGCGTATTACACAGAGTCACCTGAACATAGTGAGATTTACTCGTATCAATATGAGGCACCACCTATGGAGCAAAATTGGGAGCCAGAATACTCCAATGTCATGTACACAAATCCTAACCCTAGGCCCCAATTGAGACAAATGAGACCACAAGCCCCTAGAGGATCTTGTTTTAGATGTCAAGGTGATCATTTCATTCGTGACTGTCCCCACCCATCATCTCCGAGTCAAGGACAGGCTATCACAATACAGGCTTTTTGCCCTGATTGTGGCAAAGACCATCTCCCTAGAGATTGTCCAAGAAACCCCTCCAGCGCACCCAAGATTACACCCATTAATGTGGTAGGCTTAGTGGCGGATTCAAGTTCAAGTAGCAGTAATGTGGCACCTATACAGGCAGTTACTAGGGCACAAGCATTAAAACAAGATAAACCAGTAGAGCAATCGGAGTCGAGTGAATCAGGAGAGCCTAGTAAGAGGAAAACAAGAACATGGAAGGATACCAGAGAAAAGGCCAATCGTAAGTGGAATAAAAAGTTATCGGAACTAAAAGAAAGCTTGAAAGACGCAAAAACAAAAATAGAAGACATTGCATCTCAAAACCCCTCGCATGCCGAAACTCCATCCATTCCACCTCATCGCACCCCACCACCCATTGTAAATAGACTGCAACCAGGGTCTGTTCTTGCAGATCCAACCCCAGAAGGCTTGGACATGATGTTCAAGGCCTACCAGGCTCGACTTCAAGAAGGGCCTACAGCTGCAAACCTAGACAAGAGTTACCCTAGAGCGGACTTAGAGATTGAACGGATGAAGATGTGCATGAAAATGGTAGAACAAGCTCAAGCTATACTTGAGACTAGTCAAAAGTTCAATCAGACAAACTCTGTCAAAGGGGATTTGCATTTCCAGGGCTTACTAGAACGATTAGTGCAGTTGGTAAACAAACCACAAGTTTCTTTACCTCCACAGGCTCAACCAGTTATTGAAAGAGGAAGCTCACCACCAATGGGAGCTTATGTTCCTAATTCCACGGATCCAGGAATACCTCCTTCAATTCAACAGTACTCTAAAGAATTCTTGCGGGAAATACAAGAAGAGAAATGGGCCAAGGAGAAGGGTAATTCCCCTCCTATTCCTGAGATTGATGATCTTCATGATCAATTTCCCCAAGACATTCCATCTATTTACGGAGATGAAGCAGAACAACAAGAAGACGAAAGGTTAGATTTTGAATCTAATACCTTAGAAGAACTGCCTGAATTTCTAGGCCCATGGGAATCTGAATCTCTCCAGATTAGAGCTCCCACAATACTAGTAAGAAATGAAGACTCAGTGGTTCCAAGGAACACGGATGTCGTGAAGAACACTAAGGTTCAGTGTCATCTCACTGTAGAAGAGCTGCTCAAAGCAAAACCTGAGCTTTGGAATCATGTGAAGGATCAGGTTCCAGAACTTGATTCCAACATGCCAAAAGCAGGCTCCAAGCAAAGGGTACCAGAGATACCTCTAGACAAAATAGGGGACATGTGTGAGGGTGAAGAAGGTAATACTTATCTTCCAATCACCTACCAAGGTTACACAACCAAAGCAATCATAGATTCAGGTGCTGCTGTTGCTATTGCGACCACCTCCTTGTGGAAGCAATGGGGCAAGCCCACATTAAGACCAACTAGAATGAAACTTCAAATGGCTGATGGTCATTTTGAAAGACCTCTAGGATTGCTAGAAGGGATCACTCTAACCACTTGTGGTGTAGAGTTTGAGCACACATTTGCTATATGTGACTTTGAGAAAAATAATGTCTATGAGATGATCCTAGGAAGACCCTTCCTACGACAATTGCAAATAGTACAGGATTGGGGAACTAACTCCTTGTACTTACAGCACTTAGGGGTCACCACCAAGGTCAATTTGAAGGATTACACCTTCAGAGATGTACCACCCCTACAGTGGAATTCTATCCACAAAGCGAAAGAAGATTCCATCTCTGTGCATTCTGAAAGTTCACCTGATCCATCATAGCTACATGAAGATACTCATTTGTGGATGTGCAAGGTCGCAAAGGAAGAGGAAAAAAGTTTAAAGGCAAGAGAAGAAGGAACTTCGCTAGTAGATAGACCAGTTAGAGACCCAGCCTACACACCGATGATCTTTCCAGATGAGGAGTTTGAGCCCCATGGCTGGCCAGAAATCTTAGCCACCATGGACATTGCTGTCAATGAGGAACAGTGGACACCTCATTGTGATGAGGAGGGTTATGATATCTCAGTGTTCCTGTGTCAACCCTTGCTAGAAGAATGTGACCTTAGTGATGTCATAGAAGAAGACGAGAATGACGATGATCTGGAGTCTATTGTGATGGATAGTTGCTTTAACTCAGAGCAGCACTATCTAGAAGATATAGGAGTGTTCACCCAGAAAGAAGAAGAACCTCTCACAAGTATTAAAACAGTAAACTCAAAGGATGGAAGTGAGAGTAGTCAAAAGAAAAAGAAAAGAAAAGCAGTGAAACAAGAAGAGGAGGAAATTGTTTGAAGTACCAGAAAACTTCAAGAAATATGAAGTTGACGACCGCAAAATTTTGGTACGAATGCCTAAGAGAGAGGCCATCATAGGAGAATCATATGATAATAAAGAAAAGACCAAGAAGATTGTAGTGACCATTGAAGAGAACGAAGAGAGATGCACATATATAGGAGATGACCTAAGTGCAAGAGAAGAAATGGAGCTCATAGCTCTATTAAGGGAATATAGGGATGTGTTTGCATGGCACTATAGAGACTTGAAAGGGGTAGATCCAAGAATTTGCTCTCATACTATCCCCATGACTGCTGATGCTAAGCCCACCAAACAGAAGCCCTACACATATAACGATACCTATGCAGCCAAAATAAAAGAAGAAATTGATAGGTTGATTGAAGCTGGATTCATCTATGAGATTGAGCATACCAAATGGGTGTCCCCCATTGTTGTGGTACCCAAGAAGAACGGGAAGTTGCGAGTGTGTATTAACCTTAAAAAAGTTAATGCCGCTACGATTAGAGATAGTTATCCACTTCCAATCACAGAACACCTATTGGAGTGTGTTGCAGGCAAGGAAGTTTATAGCTTCCTTGATGGATTTTCAGGTTACAATCAAGTAGCCATTGCCCCAGAAGATCAACACAAAACAGCTTTTGCTACAGAGTGGGGAATCTTTGCATTTCGTGTGATGCCATTTGGGCTCACCAATGCACCTGCAACATTCCAAAGGCTCATGTGTCATGTCTTCAAAGAGTTCTTGCGAAAGAGCTTAGAAGTGTATGTGGATGATTTATGTGCTCATTCCCAAGAAAGAAGGTTTCACATCCCTGAGCTCAGACAAATCTTCAACAAGTGTAGAGAATATCGAGTGTGTCTGAACCCAGAAAAGTGTGTGTTTATGGTGCGTCAAGGTAAAATCTTAGGTCATATTGTTTCTAAGAATGGAATCTCAACAAATGAAGATAAGGTACGAGCCATAGCGGAGCTACCAAGGCCAAGGAATATTAAAGAGGTACAAGCCTTTATGGGCCATTGTGGATACTACCATAGGTTTATCCACATGTACGCGATCATAGCTAGACCCCTTTATGCCTTGTTGTCTAATTTTGAGTGGAACGACGAATGCGAGAATTCTTTCAACAAACTGAAGAAACGTTTGTGCACGGCACCAATACTCACCACTCCTGATTGGAATAAACCATTCCATGTCCATGTGGATGCATCCACTCATGCCATAGGATGTGTGCTAGCACAACCCACAAGTGAAGGAAACTTAGATTTGCCCATAGCATATGCTAGTAGACAGCTCACTGCAGCTGAACGGAACTATACCACAACTGAGCGAGAGGGCTTAGGCATGGTATATGCTGTGAAGAAGTTTAGACACTATTTATTGGCCAACAAGTTCAAGTTTTTCACTGATCATCAAGCTTTGTTATATTTGGTCAATAAACCTTGCAATACTGGACGCTTAGTAAGATGGTTCCTCTTACTAATGGAATATGACTTTGAAGTTGTTGTCAGGAAAGGTAGAACCCACCTTCGGGCAGATCACCTTTCTCGCATCACTTCAGGAGAGTCACCGCAAGGAGTGTCTGACGAATTACCCGATGCTTATCTGTTCAATTTAGAAGTTGTTCCTAAATGGGCAAATAAGTTGGTACCAGTCCTAACCTTTGGCCCTGCAAATAAGAATGTGAAAACATCACAAGAAGAAATTGTAAAATCACAAAAATATCACATATTAGCAGGAAGCATGTACAAACAAGATACTGAGGGTGTATTAGCTTGTTGTGTGGAGGATGATGAACATAGTAGTTGGTTGCAACAAGCCCATGAAGGAATGCTAGGAAATCACTATTCTAAACAACGAACATTGCAGAATCTAAAGCGTTTAGGAGTGTATTGGCCTAGCATGGACAAAGAAATACATGAGTGGATTAAGAATTGTCCAAGGTGCAGAAAGAGACCCCCAGTGGAGCATGCGACCCTTTATCAAGTGTCATTAATTCCAGATTAGAGTGCTCCATTGGTAGAGTTTATGAGATCGGGAAGATTACCCAAAGAGGCTAGTCTAGCAAGAAGACGAAGCATGGAGCAAGAGGCTCAAGGCTATGCCTTAGTAGGGGACACCCTATACCGAAGAGGCAAAGATGGTTACTTAAGACTATGCGTTCATGAATCAGACTATTTAAAGGTCTTAGAGACTGCACACAGCGGTGTTGCAGGTGGACATTTTGGTCCTGACCGAGTGATCAAGACCATTCTATTCTTAGGACTTTGGTGGCCCACTCTTCATATGGATGCACATACCTATGTGAAGAAATGTGACACATGCCAACGTGCACAATATCCAGTGAGAAAAGACGAGATGCCCTTGAGGCCAATGATGGGAGGACGTGCATTTTCGAAGTGGGGCATAGACTTCATAGGTCCTATTAACCCCCCAGCTAGAAACTCCCATGCAGAGTACATCATTGTAGCCACAGATTACCTTACAAAGTGGGTAGAAGTCAAAGCCACAACAAAGAATGATGCTCAGACTACGGCTAAGTTCTTATTCGAGAATGTGTTCACGAGATATGGACTACCAATAGAGTTGGTGAGCGATAGAGGCACACACTTCTTGAATGAAGTCATTGAAAATCTTCTCCAAGAATTCTTGGTGATACATAAGAAATCTGCCCCCTATCACCCACAAGCCAACGGACAAGCCGAGAGTACCAATAAGATCCTCTGTAACGTATTGACAAAACTGGTAAATAATAAATGCTCTGATTGGGACAAACAACTTCATCATGCTGTTTGGGCTTATCGAGTTGCCTACAAAACGGTACTCAACGCCACCCCATTTCAGATGGTCTTCGGACAGAACGCTGTGCTACCATTAGATTTCTTAATCCCTGCCTTAAAAGTAGCACAAGAGTATGAGTGGAATGGGCATGAATTGTCCTCTAGGATCTTTGATCTCGAACGCTTGGGTGAGACGAGGCTACGAGCGGCAGCAGGCATCTACGCTGCAAAGAAGAGGCAAAAGGCATACTTTTATGCACACATCAAAGATAAGGGATTGAAAGAGGGAGATCTAGTGTTGGTATACACACTAAAACAACATGCCCGTAAGTTGGAAAAAAGAGGATACGGACCCATGATCATTAATAGAATTTCCACTAGTGGTGCAGTTCAGTTGGCCACTCTAGAAGGAGATATCTTGCCAAACTATATTAGTGGCTGTAGAGTCAAGCTATATCAAGAACCTCTTACTGAGGATATGCTAATGAGACTCAACACTGCTAAGAAGCGGAAAGATGAAGAGTTAAGAGTGAGAGAAGAAGCACAGGTAGAGGCCAGAGAGCGTATTAGGCGAAATAAGTTAAGGCGATTAGGCCTAGAAGTCAACTCAAAAGCCCCAAAATATCACATGGATATGTGTCAAAAGTGTGGCATAGCGACTTCTCAGGTCATTGACCAAAGACCCTTTGTGACCATAGAGATAGGACAAGGGAAGGGTGCAAGGACGGTGAAAGCATTGATTGACTCAGGTGCAACAAGTAGTGCAGTTAGACTTTCCTACTGCCAAGACTTGGGGTTGAACATCAATCCCATAGAAGCTTATCTCATAGGATTGGGAGGTGTGGAAACCCCTTGTTTGGGCAAGGTGGAACTTCCCATCTACCTTCAAGATGTTCCAATGAAAGTCAAAGCGCTAGTATGTCAAGATGAGAACCTTACAGAACCACTTGTCTTGGGTCAAGATTGGATCTATGACCATGCAGTTAACTTAAACCTAAGAAGTCAAATTCTTCAAGTTTGGGTACATGAACAATGCATTACATTAGAATTAGAGAACTGCATGCTCCTAAATCATGGCACCACACACTCTCTTAGTTCTTCCAAGACTAATCATATGAAAGAAGATGTTGTATGTGTCAAAAGCTCTATGATGCAGAAGGAGTCAATCGTGGAAGACCAGGTTCGAAGGCGGGTGGATCTTTCTTCTTCTCCAAAGAATCAAGTAGCCACAGTAGTGAGTCCACCACACAAGCAAACACAACCGTTCACGACAACTGCTACCTCAAATAGAAAGACACCATTCGATAAAAAAGCAGTTCCGAGCATGAAGCAGATATGGGTACGCAAAGGAGAGCAACCACCAGCCTTGCCCCCACAAATCCCATCCATGCACACCAACCAGGCCAAAAGACGAAGGAAGCAGCTCAGACAAGCTCAATCACAAGGTATCCAACAAGTTTGGGTGCCTAAGAAGTTAGCTGCAGCTCAACAAGGGCAATTACAGATGTGGGTACCTAAGAAGCTCCTACATCCACAACAACCTTTGTTCTCCCACATGCAAAAGGTTTCAACAAAGAAGCCAAAAAGAGAAAAGGGTAAGAACCACGTACAGAGACCAAACGAAGATCAAATCAGCTCTTCAACATTAGTAGGAAGACATGCAAAAAGGATATGGGTTTGGAAGCCAAAAGTGCAAGTAGCCTCCACCGAACCAAAGCGTCAACCACACTGGATACCACAGTTCATAAAGCATCCAAAGAGAAAGACGCCTGAAGTGACCTCTACAGTGCCAAATGATGTTGTAAAATGGACTCCAATAAGGAGGATTACATCAGTTCGAGACTCAATGGATACCTCCACCAAGGTCGGCATCAACCTCCGCAAATAACATTGAAAGCCTCGAACGAGCAACAACCATGTGCTCCTTGCACAACCCTGTCTTTTGCACCATTCAGGTCATGCATTTCCAAAGTATGCATTAATATAGGGCCACATTACACGGCCATGCATAGACACACTTGAGAATCCCATGCACAAGAGCACAGTGACATATGTCAAACATTTCTATTGATACTAACTTTTGTGTTCTTGTTTTGTGATATCCTTTTCCTCAAAAAAAAAAAAAAGAAAAAAAAAAAGAAAGGGGAGAAAGAAAAGTGGGAGAGAGCTTGTTCCCAGGTTTGGCTTATGAAACATGAATGAGTCATGCTTAGTTGAAGGTGGAACTGTTGATTACTAGGCATTTATCAATTTGGATAGAAGTGTGTCTCGGCCAGCAGTGAGATTATTGCTGCCTTATCTGGTAGATGACAAGCATTTGGCATGAACATGGCATCTACAACTATGATTTTCTCTTACCATGGTAGGAATGAAGAGCTTGAAGGCCTGCAACTTGAGTGATGCTTAACTACTTCATGTACCAGAGCATCCAAGGAGATATCTGCAAAAGGTAGTTCTGGAGGAGAAGACTCCTGCATATGGTGAGCTAAAGAGAATATGTGAAACTCAGCTTGGTGTAGTTACCCGATGTTGCTTGCCAAGGAATATAAAGCAATTCAATTCTCAGTATTTGACAAATGTTGCTTTGAAAAGAGGAGAGAGGATCCACCACTCAAAAGATCTCATCAGTGGACAATCAACATGGACATTCATCAACAAGGTTCCATCCCAAAGGCCGAGTGTACAACACGAAGAGACAAACATCCATCAACCTTCTCCATGGTAAGTATCTTTACTCTGGAAACACCATAACCATGATAGTTTAAGAAACCTCTTCGTCAGCATACCCTTGAGCACTTAGCTCAAGACCCGCAATTTTTGCACCATACTTCTTCCAATGCATTTTCCAAGTAAGCATGCGTAGGGCTACATTACAAGGCCGTGCACAAGGCACATACTTTTTTCAACCCAGGCACGAACACACTTACCCATCATTCATTATGGGTTATGAGTAGTTGGCATGACTGCTCTCAACATCATCTTTGGAAGAGCTAGCGGACGTCATGGGAACAACATCCATATCTTGGAAGCAAATTGAAGCCAGTAGTTGCTCCAAATCACTCTTGACAACCTCTTTTGAGCAACTTGCAGTTTTGAAAGCTCACAACAACACATTCTTGCTGGAATCCAAGGAACCAGCTCATACAACGGATGGACACCACCTCTCAAAGCACTACATAGAACAGCCCTTCCAACAAGGGTCTGTCAGTGACGACAGACTCGAGAGGGGGGGAGTGTTGAAGCTCAAAGTCAAGGACAAAGCATGGAAGCACATCAAAAGGTGGACACACAAGGAAAGGGAGCAAGTAGGGAGCTCCAAGAAGTGTATGTCAAATTTTCAGAAGAATCCCCTACAAAAATAGTGATTTTCATCACTAAAAACCATTGTAAATACCATTATCTATTTTTAGTAACTCCATTTTGTTCAAGCCGAGGAGTCCTCGAGCTTGAGGAGTATTAGAAGTACCATCGTACCAATTTTCATAATTTTTAGACTTCGTTTGAGCCCTCAAATAAGCCCTGGAACCTAATTTTTAACTAGGCCGGACACTAGGTCTGGACAGGGCCAAAACTAGTCAAAAAACTATAAAAAGAGCTAGAGAGCTCATTTTTGGGGTTAGCTTGTTAGAGAATAGAACTTTGGTAAGAGAACTCTTTTGCAATCTAAGCTTTCCATTGTTCCTCTCTTTGATCTTACTTTGTGCGCGTGTGTGTGTATGTGTGTGCATGTTTGTGTGCTTTCACTCACGCACTTGTGCCTTCACTTGCTCGTGGTCTTCATACCGGTCCTCACGTCTCCGCGGATTGACAAGTAAAGGAGGTGGTGCTTACACTTGAGCTACACCATCTAAGCATCTCTTTGTGTAGACACAATGAACCTCATCGCTTTGACAATAGCCTTGGGATGTCATAAAAGCATCAAAATTTTGGTACCATTCTCTAGGGGACTATTTAACTCCATACAAATTCTTCTTGAGCTTACAAACGAGACTTTCCTTGCCAGGAACTACATGAACCTCTGATTGTTTTAAGATCTCCATGCAGGAAAGTAGTTTTCACATCCATTTGGACTAGCTCTAATTCATTCATTGCAACAAATCTAAGCAATGTGTGCAGGGTAGTCATGTTGACCACTAGAGAGAAGATTTCCTCAAAATCAACACCATGTTGTTGCTTAAAAACCTTTGCAACAAGTCGTGCTTTATACTTTCGAGAAGCACTATCTGATGTAAATTTTAGCTTATATACCCATTGTTGAGAGCAGTATGGGCACCCAAGGACTGACTAGACAAGGAAGCCAGCGGAGAGAGTCAGAGCGAGCTGAAGGAGTAAGTAGACAAAGCAGTCAACGCAAATCTGGCAGATAGGCCCTTCAAATTTTTCCAAATCAACATCTTTATAACAGTGATTCTTATCACTAACAATCATTGTAAATACCATTTCATATTTTTGTAGCTCCATTTTGTGCAAGCCAAGGAGTCCTTGAGCTTGAGGAGCCTTAGAAGTACCTACATATCAATTTTCGTATTTTTTAGACTCCGTTTAAGCCTTCAAATTGGCCCTGGAACCTAATTTTTAATTAGGCCGGACACTAGGTCTGGACAGGGCCAATACCTAGTCAAAAACTATAAAAAGAGCTAGAGAGCTCATTTTTGAGGGTAGCTTGTAATTGAAACGAACTTGTAAGAGCTTTTTGAAAAGAAATCTAAGAACTCCATTGCTTCTCACTCTTTGTCTTGCCGTGTGTGCACGTGTGTGTGTATGTGTGTGCATGTTTGTGTGCTTCTCACTCACGTACTTGTGCCTCCACTTGCTCGAGGTCTTCATACCATCCTCACTTCTTCCCGGATTGACATTAAAGGAGGTGCTACTCATCACTGAGCTACACCAAATTTTGGCGCCGTTGCCGGGGATCGAGCTTTGAGGACGAGCGTGTGATGGTAAGACGTAGATTGGAGACGTTGGCGTTGTAGGTAATTTCTCTACTTTTTCCTATTTTTCTCTTTCTTACCTTACCACCATCATCACCATCATCATCATCACCATCTTCCACCTCCACTTCCATCATTGCAAAAATTTCAGTTATTTGATTATATCACCTTCTCCACCTCATTTCCCTCATTTCACTTGTGAGAGAGAGCGAGAGAGCGAACTGTTGTGTGCTATTTTCTGCATGCTTTTGGAGTTTCTTGCAGGTTTCAGCAGCATCATCCCCTCCAGCACGTCGCGCAGGTATGGAAATGTGCAGAACTGTCTCGTAGTCGCCGACTCCTATCGATCGCAATTGACCGAAATTTTCACCTTTTGGTAAATCTGAGTGCACCACAGTGGACTAGAGACCCTGCACACCACATTTCCACAAAAATTTTTGAAAATTTTGCAAAATTTCAGTCCATCGCGATTGATAGCTCTGTCCATCGTGATTGACAGCTCTGTCCATCGCGACTGACAGCCTGTCCATCGCGACCGACTGTCTGTCCATCGCGACCGACTATCTGTCCATCGCGATTGACTGAACCCCTGTCCATCGCGATTGACTGAACCACTGTCCATCGCGACCGACTGTCTGTCCATCGCGATTGACTGAACCCCCTGTCCATCGCGATTGACTGACCCCTGTCCATCACGACCGACTGTCTGTCCATCGCGATTGACTGAACCCCTGTCCATCGCGATTGACTGACCCCCTGTCCATCGCGATTGACTGACCCCCTGTCCATCGCGATTGACTGAACCCCTGTCCATCGCGATTGACTGAACCCCTGTCCATCGCGATCGATACTCTGTCCATCGCGATTGACAGCCCTGTCCATCGCGATTGACAGCCAATTTTAGCCAAATTTTTTAGGGTTTTTTAATTGAAGAGTTGGGCTAATTTTGGGCATAAACATTTTACTCTAGAGCACATAAGGAGGCCTTAGGAAAACAACTTGGGGAAAACCTGTTGCACAGTGATCCTGTTTGAACCCTGTCTTAACCCTAGAACCCTGAACGGTCATAACTTTCTCATACGAAATCCGTTTGCCGTGATTTTTGTTTTGTTGGAAAGCTCGCGGGGACCATACCTAGGGGGAACAAAATTCAGGGATCTCTAGAGTTGTGTCCAAAAAGTCATAGTGCAAATTGGTGAAGTGTTACATGAATGAAAGTGATTGGTTCTGTCTTTTGAATTTAAGTCTTGAGCTAACAGTGGGCCTTTTACAGGTCCTTTGAGAGCATCGAAGGGTACGCAAAGCAAGAGTAAGTGCAGGCTTGGGAACGCGCGTCCTGGGCACACCAGGGCAACAACACAAGGAAAGGAACTCAAGGTTGGAAAACCCGCAACACTCTCTGTCAATTCTTAGTTTAGGCTAAGTGCGGGTAGTGTTAGAAGTAATTCCAGGCAAAGATAGGCACGAGATAAATCAAAGACTATCTAAGAAATCAAGTTCAAGTCAAGAGATAACCTGTGTGTGTGAACGACAACATAAAGAAAAAAAAAACCCTAACGTGGAACGATCAACTCCAAGTACGAAAACTAATCAAGTATTCCTGACGACGCACTATCAGACAAGATCATAAACATGATAACACACTAAAAAAGAATCAAGTGACTGATACCAATTGATCGGCAACGAGGTTGTACTCTGGGCAAAAAATTAGGCTACTTAAATAGGCATATGAACCTTAGATCAGGACGACATCTAGTAAGGGATAGACAAAGCCTTAGGTCTTCAGAGGCTAGTGTCAACCACACTGCTAGGTCTTGGGCCCAGCAGTTGAGTCACCACTCATACTACCCTAGCTCTGAGACCAATGAATCAGAGATGTCTCAAGGTATGGAGAGACCTACAGGAAGTTCAGGAGTGCCATACTTGCACAGGGTAGAAGGCCCTTACAAAACGCAGTTGGAATACCTTAGGACCAACCGATTACGTGCCAGCATCTATGAGGACGGCCTAGGAAGATCTGTGGTACAGATTAAGAATCCTGATCAATCCATTGGATTAGAGCACCCAGCTGTCAAGTTTGAAAACGGAGCATACTTGGACAAAGAAGGAACCATATACGTAGTCACCAGTCACCCAGATAGGACGGACAAATTTGGAAATGTGATCCCTGAAGCAGACTTAGGTGACCTAGAGCAAGGAAACATGGGGGCAGAACCTAGAACCCCTCGAGGTAAACCGGTTCTGACTAGGATTATCACACCGGAGTGGATTCCCCAGGATAATAAGAGCATAGATTTGCTCCTCAATCGAGAGACTGACGAAGCCTTTTGGAGGTACAAACTTGATCGGCCAATTGATATAGGAACAATCATGATATATGAGTTTAAGGATCCTGATAGCCCAGGTAGAGTGACCTACTTAGATCACGCTTCGGAGAGGATCTTTGTGGTGACAGAAAATGATAGGCATGCTTACACTTGGAAGGGTGAATTCGTTTTCCCCCAACCAAGATCGAATGTATCCTATGGTCACCCTAGAGCTGGAACATCCCAAGCTCATGGAATGCAAAGAGACAGAAGTAGAGATAGACCAGAAGTAAGCTTTGCCAACCCAGTGGGCAGAGAAAGAACGAGGACGAAAACAAATAGAGTAGAACCTAAGATACTTAGAGCTCACAGGAATCAAAGAAATGCGGATGAGTTCCCTCTACCCCGACCTAGAGAGCACACAAGGACTTTGAGACCGACTCAGCTAGTTAAGTCCATGAAGAACTACTTCGATGGCACTGGAGATCCATACGATCATGTGGCTGAGTTTAGGCAAGTCCTGAGAGCTGAAAAAGTGGAGGATCTATTCACGCTGTACAATGCCTTTGGTCTGACCCTTAGGAACACTGCCCTGACATGGTTTCAGCCACTAAATGAGAGGCAGTTCAGGAGCATAGACCAACTCCTAGAGGCTTTCATTATTGAATTCTCTAAGAGTGGCATAAGGCATAATACCTCCTCGCTGATTCACAGCTTCAAGCAAACCCCTCAAGAAACCGTGAGACTTGCAGGAAGAAGATTTAGGCAATACTTAGAAAGATGCCCTGTTTCGGAGCTACCCACGCCAGCTAAGCAAGTGGCTTTATTCTTGGATGGATTGCTAAGTACCAAATTGAGATCTTATGTGTACTTGAAGGACCCTAGGACCATAGAAGATTGTGTACGCATGTGCATTGATATCGAGGATAACCTAGGGGAGGAGTTAGAACTTTCCAAGATATACAAAGATTCGGATAGTGCCTCTAACCTCTCTTCCACGCAATCCACATCAATCGAGGAACTTGCAGAGAAGGTAGCTCAGAAATTAGGTGTCACTAACAAACAAATCCCAAGGTTTGCCCCTGTGAAAAGGTGCTATACTTGTGGTGGCGACCACATGGTGAATGTATGTCCCATTATGGCTCAACCCCAAGTTAATCCTAGTAGCCAGTACTGCACCATAGAACGAGGGTACACCAATCACACCGCGCAAGATTGCCCCTACAATAAGCAAACCGTTAGGCAAACTTACCCTCAACCCTATCCACCGCAGGGAAGAGACTAGAACCAGTACCCTCCCCAGCCATATGGCAGGCCACAGCAACCTTATCAGCAACCATACCAAAACCAACAAAGACCTCAGCCTGTGTTAGCACAACAACCCCCTGCCCCAGCTAATGTGATCCTAGTAAAATATGCAATTGCAGAAGAAAACCTGAATAGAGCTATAGTCCCTGTAACACCAGTGCTCTCAGAATGTGATCCCAGTGACCATAGCTTTGATTCTACACATGTTGATAGTCCCCAGGCTTACTACATGCAATCTCCTGAACATGGTGAGTCCTACTATAGTGAAGAACCGAGTGAACCTAGTTGGGAGTCAGATCAAACAAACCTCATGTATACAAACCCCAATCCTCGGCCTCAATCTAGGCATTCCCTAGAGGACCATGCTACAGATGTCAAGGAGATCATCTCATTCGTGATTGCCCTGTGCCTCCACCGACACAACCCCAGTCAGTAACGATCCAGGGTTTTTGCCAAGACTGTGGAAAGGAACATCTCTTACGAGACTGCCCTAGGAATCCTAGTAATATGCCAAAAATTACTCCTATTAACGTTATTGGGTTAGTGGTAGATTCCACAGGAAGTGTCACTTCCACTACACCCGTGCAAGTGATCACTAGAGCTCAAGCGTTGCAGCAAAACCAAGGTGTAGACCAGGAGAAGAGCCCAGATGTTAGTGAAACAGAGAGCATGAAAAAGAAGAGGACAAGAGCTTGGAGAGATAGCCGTGAACGTATGAAAAGGCAATGGGCAAAGAAGATGAGTGAACTTGAGGAAAGTCTACGAGAAACCAAGGCCAAAATCATAGAGATCACATCCCAACCGCACTCTCACACATTCCCACCGCTACCATCCCCATCACCCTCCATCCCTCCACCCGCTAATACACCCCACGTAACCCACCCACCACCCCAAGCAGGATCAGTATTAGCTGATCCCACTCCCGAAGACCTTAATATGATGCTTAAAGCATATCAGCCAGAATCCAAGAAGGGCCAAACGTAACTGATCATGAAAAGTGTTACCCGAGAGCAGAATTAGAGTTAGAACGAACCAAAATCTGTGCTAAGATGGTGGAATTGGCTCAGACCATGTTTGAGGCGAGTCGCCTATTTAACATCTCTAGTTCAGCGAAAACACAGTTGCACTTTGATGGACTGTTAGAAAGAATAGAGAAGCTGATTGCACAATCAGAAAAGGAACCCGCCTCTCAACACAAGGACAAGGCAAGTGAAAGATTAAGCATTCCTGCTCAGGAAGCCTATGTGCCTGAAGCCTATGTGCCTAACTCTACTGAGCCAGACACATCATCTTCTATGAATCGATTCACACCAGAATTCCTACGCGAGATTCAAGAAGACAAATGGGCTAAAGAGAGTGAAGTCCCTCCCCCTATTGAACTTGTGGATGATGCACGCCACCAATTCCCACAAGACATCCCATCCATTTATGAGGAGCAGGAGAGCACCCACTCTCAGGATAGACTAGACTTTGAGTCTAACTCTCTACAAGAATTACCCCACTTCACAGGCCCATGGGAAGCTAAGTCTACTTGTATGAGAGCACCCACGGTCATGGTCAAAATGAGGACTCAGTCTTACCTAGGAACACAGAAGTAGTGAAAAACACTAAAGTGCAGTGCAATCTCAAGTTAGAAGAGCTACTCAAGGTTAGACCTGAATTATGGAAACATGTCGCCAAACAAGTACCAGCGATAGTGAAACCTCATTCCCAGGTAGGATCCCAAAGGACAGTGCCAGAAATACCCTTGGATAAGATAGGAGATATGTGTGAAGGTGAAGAAGGGAACACCTATCTTCCCATTACCTACCAGGAGTACACCACCAAGGCAATTTTGGACTCAGGTGCAGGAGTTGCAATTGCCACCACTTCCCTATGGAAGCATTGGGGCAAGCCAGCACTCAGGCCAACGAGAATGAAATTGCAGATGGCCGATGGTCATATTGAGAGACCCTTAGGATTGCTAGAAGGAATAACTCTCACCACCTGTGGTGTCGATTTTGAGCACACATTTGCCATATGTGACTTTAGCAAGAACCATGCCTATGAAATGATCTTGGGATGACCCTTTATGCGACAGTTGCAAGTGGTACAGGATTGGGGAACCAATTCTTTGTACCTGCAGCACCTAGGTGTTACGACCAAAGTGAAGCTCAAAGATTACTCTCATAGAGATGTCCCTCCTATCCAATGGAATCCCATCCATAGAGCCAAAGATGATACGGAATCTGTGCATTCCATAGGATCAGGATCCTCATGGATGCATGAAGACACCCACTTATGGATGTGTAAAGTAGGAGTGGACGAAGAGAAGAGAGAAAAAGCCAGAGAGGTAGGTGCAAAAGAAACCCATAGATCAATCCAAGACCCAGCCTATGCACCTGTAGTTTTTCCAGACGAAGAATTCGAACCTCACGGCTGGGCAGAAATTTTAGCAACCATGGATGTAGCCATCAATGAGGAAAAATGGACACCTCACTGTGATGAGGATGGCTATGACATTGCAGTCTTCTCCATAGAGCCAATCATGGGAGAGGCAGTTCTAGAAGAATGCGAACCTAGCCCTGATGCATTTGAGGATGCAAGTGACTCCGATCTAGAGTCAATCATTATGGACCCACCATTTGCATCAGATGAAGAATACTTCCATGAAGTAGAATTTCAACCCCAGAGGCATGGAGAGGTTACAAATGATGTAAGATTAGCAACACATGTGACCCCGAAGGAAGAAGGGAAGAAACGAAAGAAGAGAGAAGTCTCACCGGAAGAGGAAGAATCTTTGTTTGAGGTCCCAGAAAATTTTAAGAAGTATGCGATAGATGACATGAGAGTCATGATCAGAATGCCGAAACGAGAGGCACAATCAGGAGAGGCCTATGATAACAAAGAAACCACCAAGAAAATAGTAGTGGCCCTAGAAGAAGGAGAGGAGAGATGCACATACATAGGCCATGACCTAACAGAGGAAGAAGAGCATGCGTTAATTGCCTTGCTAAGAGAATACAGAGATGTATTCGCTTGGAGTTACAAGGATTTGAAAGGTGTTGACCCTGACATATGCTCACACACTATCCCCATGACCTCAGACGCTAAACCCTCTAAGCAAAAGCCCTACACATATAACGACAATTACGCTGCCAAGATTAAAGAGGAGATAGATAGACTGGTTGAAGCTGGATTTATCTATGAAATTGAGCACACTGAGTGGGTATCCCCCATCGTAGTGGTGCCCAAGAAGAATGGCAAGCTGCATGTGTGCATTAACTTGAAGAAGGTTAATGCAGCCACGATTCGAGATAACTATCCGCTTCCCATCACAGAACATCTCTTAGAAAGAGTAGCCGGCAAGGAAGTGTACAGCTTCCTCGATGGATTTTCGGGCTACAATCAAGTAGCCATAGCTCCAGAAGATCAGCATAAGACAGCTTTTGCCACTGAATGGGGCATTTTTGCCTTTAGAGTAATGCCATTTGGGCTTATGTAGCTCAGTGATGAGTAGCACCTCCTTTAATGTCAATCCGGGAAGACGTGAGGATGGTATGAAGACCTCGAGCAAGTGGAGCCACAAGTGCGTGAGTGAGAAGCACACAAACATGCACACACATACACACACACGCGCACACACGGCAAGACAAAGAGTGAGAAGCAATGGAGTTCTTAGATTACTTTCAAAAAGCTCTTACAAGTTCGTTTCAATTACAATCTAACCCTCAAAAATGAGCTCTCTAGCTCCTTTTATAGTTTTTGACTAGGTTTGGCCCTGTTCAGACCTAGTGTCCGGCCTAGTTAAAAATTAGGTTCCAGGGCTTATTTGAGGGCTCAAATGAGATTTAAAAAATACGAAAATTGGTAAGCAACTACTTCTAAGGCTCCTCAAGCTCGAGGACTCCTCGGCTTGCATAAAATGGAGCCACAAAAAGGTGAATATGGTATTTACAGGGGTTGTTAGTGATGAGAATCACTTTTAATTGGTGTAAGGATTTTGAAAAATTAAAGGTTGCCTTAGTGCTAGATCTGCGTGAATGCTCGTACTTGCTTCTTCATGAAGAAAATTATTGGCCTACTTGCCAGATCGTTGTTGACTCCCTTGTCTGCTTGTGCCTTCTCTCCCTTCTGACTCTCTTCTCTGACTGCCATGCCTCGTCAGTCCTTCAGTTCCTTGTCTGCTGCTAACACCCCCCCCTCTCTCGCGTCTGTCGTCCCTGACAAACCCTTGTTGTGTGGGTTTTTGGATGTAGTACTCAACGACATCTTGTGCTAAGTGATGTTCGGCAATCCTCAATCCCTTGGCCAAGTCTGTGAGTAGAGCATCCCAATCTACCGGCCTGGGAACCTCTGGATGTGGCATACGTAACTTATCTGAATGGAGAGCTTGTTCCACTGCAAACAATTGTAATAAATGTGAGGGCCTGGGAATGAAGATCTCTGAGTGGTATTCCCAGAACCCTGTGACAAACATCTCTTCAAATGTCTGTTTGAAGCAGGCCGGTAGGTATTTGATGCGGGCACGCCATGCATAAACAACATTAATAGAGGGCGTTGTGCTCATGTCATAAACAAGATCCTGATTGCCTTCATTGAATCCGAGCGCAGAGAGGTGAGGTTCCTTAACATTCTTGAAGGTCCGGAAGGTGACAATCATGAGTTCAAAAATTTTAAGGCACATCTGTGTCATGACATCTGGTACGTTTTTGAACCTGACACCCCAATGCCGAATTGTCGATATCATATACCCTAAGGTAGGTTGACCTTTAGGTGGTGCTAAGTAGACATAGTTGAGCCATTTCTCACATCCTTTGGTTGTCAGCACCATCTTTGTGTATTCCGGCCACGACCTTCTTCGGAAAACAGGACAGTAGCAGGGATTGTACTTGATATACAGGGGCATGTTATTCCATGTGCGATTCATTTCCGGGTAGGTTTCAAGCAGCCGAATTCTCCAAGTCGGTTGGTGAATATTTCCCTGCTTGGCACTTTCTGGGATGTCGTCTGGTGCAAACTGTGTGGCAGAGGTTGGTTCCCGTGAGGTGTGGTGCTTGATTTCAGCATTATAATCCGCCATTAAGACACCAAAAGGAACATACAAGTCGTCGGAGGTGCCGATCCACCTATGATGTGAGAGGTTTCTAAAGTACTCGGATTTTATGATTACCTCTTCCAATCGTGACATGGATGCTATTTGAACTGCTACCCTGTCATCGTGGGTTGTGGCCACTTTCTCTAATCTCTGCATCCATTCAGGGGCCTCTATCTCAATGGTGTCCATGCCCTCTGCTGTCTGCTTGCCTCCAGGTGCTGGCATCGGAACGTACGGGTCCTCAAAAGTTTCCTCTACTTCGATTGGCACTAGGTCTTCAGGTTCTGGTTCTACCAAGGGGGAGGGTTGGCGTTCATACTCAAGCACTTTCTTTTGTAATTCTTCGAGTTGTGCTTCGAGCTCTGCAACTTTGTCAGTTGTGTCAGCTGTGGTTAGGACTTCTTTGGGTGGTTCTGGTTGAGCTGCCAATTGCCTTAGTAGTTCGTCTCTTTCCTTTTCTAAGGCTGCATGGGCTTCGAGGAGATCAGCATGGGTTTCCAATATGATTTGCATATTGTCCGAGGGAATAGCCTTAAACTTCTCCAGGTCAATTTCTTGTGGGGAACCTTCCATGGCTACTTCCAAGTTCTCTTCGTTTTGTGTCTGAAGCCGTCTATTTTCTTCCAGGGCTGCAGACATATGCTTCCGTAATAGAGCCATGTTGCGGCGGAGCTTGAGGTTCTCTGTGATTTGGGAGTGTAGCAGAGCATCCATTTGTTGTCTTTCTTCTGCATCTGGCTGCGGTGGATTTGCCACTAATTGCTCATGTTGTTCTTGCAATGCACTAAACTGCTGTTGTAATTGTTTCTTCTCTTTCTCTAAATCAATGAATCTTCCTTGTAATGCTTCATGACTCCTGAACAAACTTGTATGCTGAGCATCGAGGTGCTGATAGTGTTGTTGTAATTGAGACATGCACTGATACATGTTATTAAATACATTATTGATGGGGGTGGGTGCAGTAAGGGTGTTCAATGCAGAGGGAAAGGGAAAGGGGAAGGGAAGTGTGAATGCAGTGCTGGAAAATGGTGAAGTAGGTGGTGGGGGAATGGGAGATTGTGGCCGTATGGGGGGCGGGAGAGGTGCAGAGGTGGGTGATACTTCCATAGAATCAAAAGTGGAGACAGTGGTGGGAGTGATTGTGAACATGGGGATCGTGCTTGCGGTGATAGTGGTGAAAGTGTATAGTGGTGTGTGTAATTGTGAATATGACCTATTAGGAAGTGTGATCGGGGGAGTGGGTTGACTGATGGTTTGTGCGTCGGGGTGTGTAGTGGACGCGGACGCGGTGACAGCCGAGGTTACGCTGGTAGAGGGAGGTGAATGTGGCGGGTGTGGGGGCGAAGGTGGTAAGGGAGGTGATGGAGGTGCACTTGATGTATGGGCTTCCTCGGTGTCGTGAGCGGTGTGTGCAGTGCCCGTGGTTGTGGGGGTGCCTTGTGGTCCTGATCCTAATACATTCATTTGTTTCCCTGTTCGTGGGGGACGTCTTCCGTATCTTCTTTCCATTCTGCGTGATTGTGCCAGGGCCGTCTGCACTGCCTCAGGTACTCCTAAGGCATCAGAGATCATATCCAGTGTGGCACGATATTGTTCGTCAACTCCTTCCTCCTCAAGGATTTGGTGCATGATAGCCTTTCCTGCTGCAAGGGATAACTTATGTTGTTGTTGGACCCTGTTGATGGTATCGTAGAGCTTTTTCAACTCCTTTGTATACGCTGGGACACCCTCTAGCTCCTGTATAACTTCTTGCTCATAGTCATGCGCCTCCTCATCAGAAAATCCTTCCTGTTCATCCTCTTGGCCTTCTTCTTCTTCATCCTCCAATTCCACCACTTCTGGTTGTCTTGGCTGGGGTTGTTCTGTAGTCGTTTGTTGTCCACTACCCTGCTCTGCTTCGACTTCCGCATTAACAGCTTCAATGATTCTGGCAACTTCTTCATCCGTTAGATCTTCCAAAGTGAATCCGTGAGGAAATTCCAGATCCGTAGGTACTGGTGGAAACACAAGGTTAGGGCCATCTGTGGTGTGCCTGGGTAACCTGATAGTAAATGGTTGTACTCGTCTGGGAAGCCTTGGAGTTGTTTCAGGTGTTAGGGTTGCACCGCGGGCTTGTGCACAAGGCATCTGGACGGTGCCTCTCATCTTCTTTGAGGGAGGCCCTGCGGCTGACAGTCTGCGTTGAAACTCCTGTGCTCTGGTCCAAATGAGAGCCCTTTGCACCGGTACATCATATGCGAGACATCTATACACAATTCTTGTAAGCGCACAACATCCATACAGTACAGATTTTTGTTTCTTATACCACCTTTGATGAGCCAAATGAATTTGGTCGATAATCTAGTGGGGCATATTGATTGTCAAATCAAAAGCATCTGCTAAGTAGAGGCTAAACCAGATCTTTTTGGGAGGCATTGTGAACCTTTCCTGCGCGGGGAATGCGAAATGTTGCATGACCATGCGTAAATGAATGGCGATCGTAGGTGTCATCGCGACCATGTCCTTTAACTTCGTCAGATTCCTGTTCTTCATATTACCAGGGACCATAGTCTCTTTCTCCGTAGGAATGTGCATACCTTTCATGTCAAGAGCTTCTCTTACCAAGTTGATAGTCAAGCGGAAACGCTTCAGCTCATTGCCCCTTGTGAGTGATGGGAGTACAAAGGAGCTGTATCCTTTTTTGTCTTTGCTTGGAGTGAGGGTGCTAATCAAGTATGAGCACCTTAGAAAATCGGGCTTTGGTAGTTGGAACTTGAAATAATCATAGAGCCCAGCCTTCTTCCATATCGGCTTCAGTCCTTCGTTATTCTGTAGCTTTTCAAACTCCCTGGTAAAGAAGTGGTATCTGCCCCAACGTCCATTGAATTCTACCTCGGACTCCCACATGTATGTGCCTTCACCCAGAGGTTCGCAACGTCACTAAACCAGTGTGAGGTTTTGCCCACCGGCATTGTGTGACTCTGTGGAGGATTCTGAATCGGTATGGCATGTAATGCCCTTAATGCCGCCGGTCGTTCCTTTAATTCCTCCTCGACCGGAAGGCTTTCAATGTCCACAACTTGGGGGCTGGTGCCTGCCTGGGAGCTAGTTCCTACCGTATCTGCCATGTTACTTCTTGCTGCCTGTCTCTGTGAGAATATACAACATGTGTTAACATTGTACAGGACAAGAGAGAACCGTTGTTGTTCCCCTTATAACATTAACATGAGGGTCGGGAGCGAATAATAGGTTAGTAAGTGCCCGGTGCGAGTGTGTGTGTGGTTAGGAGTTCAGTAGACCTAAGAGCTAAGTGGAATGATGTAGTGTGATAATGATGTGGTTAGTAGGTTGTCATGGATTTACAAATGGGGTCCGAGGGTTTGTTACAAGTCTTAGGCTGCCAAATGCAGTGGATAGGCTTTGCTCTTGGTTTCGTAGAGACTCTCGAGAGCTTTATAGGTGAGTCGGCTTGAAAATGAGGCCTTTTAGGGACCCATTTACCGGTGATTCTGTTCGTGCTCATGAGCCTTGGTGTGTTCCTGAGTCTTGAAAACGAGTGAATGCCGGCTGTGCGAGTGAATGGATCATGCTGTCTAGGGTGTGGTCTTGGTGTAGCTATTTGAGCCCACCAACAAGCCTTAGGCACCCAAATTTGTCTTGATTGTGGGCTAGCCTTCATCGACTTCTTGGGCACCCAAATAGACTTCACGTTAGCAGAAGAACTTCTGAAAGACTTCTTCTTGGTGTCGTGTTGTTGGTTACTAATAGGAGGCTTTGCCCGTGTGGTTGGCTTGAGTGCAACCAGGTGTTCGCCTTTCCGCACCCACACTTGTTTCACTAGCTGAGACATTTTGCTGCGCAGGTACTTTTGATCTCCGACATAGGTAGTACTCTGCTTCTTCTGCCTTTGTTCCACCTTTGGTTGCTGCCTCCCTCTGGCCTTTGGAAAAGAAGGGAGTTCTGTTGCATCCCTGACTCCTTTTTTGCGAACATCATTCCTCTACAACACATAGTTTTGGACAAGAACAACATGGTCATCTTCATGTGTACTCTTGGAGGGACCAGGAGTGTGTGCTTTTCCTATTTCCTTGAGTGCTCCATTATTTAACTCCATTGTAATTCTAGTCTGATTCACCCATACCTAAAGAAGTCCACTTCTTAGGTTTAAGTTGACTGCTTGGTCATAAATCCAGTCTTGACCCAGGACAAGGGGTTCAGTGAGGTCCTCATCTTGGCATACTAGCACTTTAATTGTCATTGCCTCATCATGAATATAGAGGGGAAGTTCCACCTCGCCCATGCAAGGGGTTTCCACGCCTCCCAATCCTATGAGATATGCTTCCACAGGATTGACAGTTAACTACAACTCTGGACAGTAAGACAACTTAACAGCACTAGTGGCTGCGCCTGAGTCAATCAAGGCTCTTACAGTTCTTGCATTCTTTCCTTGTCCTATATCTAAGGTCACAAAAGGTCGTCGATCAATTAGTCTATGGGAACTTGTTCCTGCGACTTCACACATTGCCATATGATATCCTTGATCTGCATAGTCATTTGTTCTAGGCTGATCTCTCTCTTGTCTTCGCGACTTCATCCTTCTGATGCGTTCTAAAGCTTCTGCTTGAGCTTCTTCTCGAATTCGCTTTTCTTCCTCTTTGCGTTTCTTAGCAGTCTTGAGTCGGCTGAGCATTTCCTCCGTGAGGGGTTCCTGATACAACTTGACTCTGCATCCGCTAATATAGTTTGGGAGAACATCACCCTCTAAAGTGGCTACTTGTACTGCTCCACTCGTGGAGATCCTATTGATGATCATAGGTCCGTAGCCTCTCTTTTCTAGCTTCCTTGCGTGTTGTTTCAGTGTGTAGACTAAAACTAGATCTCCTGCTTTCAAGCCCTTATCCTTCACATGGGCATCAAAGTATGCCTTCTGTCTCTTCTTAGCTGCATAAATTCCTGCAGCTGCTCTCAGTCTTGTTTCTCCTAATCGTTCAAGGTCAAAAAGTCTAGAGGAGAGTTCATGACCCGTCCACTCGTGCTCTTGTGCTACTTTCAATGTAGGTATCAAGAAGTCCAAGGGTAGCACCGCGTTTTGGCCAAATACCATCTGAAAGGGGGTGGCTTGGAGTACCGTTTTGTAGGCGACTCGGTATGCCCAAACAGCATGGTGTAGCTGTTTGTCCCAATCAGAACGTTTAGTGTTCACTAATTTTGTCAGTACATTGCATAAGATCTTGTTGGTGCTTTCGGCTTGTCCATTAGCTTGAGGGTGATAGGGGGCAGACTTCTTATGTATTACCAAGAATTCTTGGAGTAGATTTTCAATCACTTCGTTCAAGAAATGAGTGCCTCTATCACTTACTAGCTCTATAGGTAGCCCATATCTTGTGAATACATTCTCGAACAAGAATTTAGCAGTTGTCTGAGCGTCGTTCTTTGTCGTAGCCTTTACCTCCACCCACTTGGTGAGATAGTCTGTTGCAACAATGATATATTCTGAATGGGAACCCTTAGTTGGGGGATTAATAGGACCTACGAAGTCTATTCCCCACTTAGAGAATGCACGTCCACCCATCATAGGTTTCAGTGGCATCTCATCTTTGCGTATAGGATACTGGGTTCGCTGACAGACGTCACACCGTTTCACATAGGTATGTGCATCCATGTGAAGGGTCGGCCACCAGAAGCCCGCAAATAGTATTGCCTTGATCACCTGATCTGGTCCAAAGTGTCCTCCTGCTACACCTTGGTGAGCAGTTTCCAAGATCTTGAGATATTCACTTTCATGGACACATAGTCTCAAGTAACCATCTTTACCACGTTTGTATAGATTATCGCCAATAAGAGAGTAATCCTGGGCTTCTTGTTCTAAACTCCTTTTCCTAGCCAGAGTCATGTCTGGAGGGAATGTTTTTGTCCTCAGGAAGGAAACTAGTGGTTCACTCTAGTCTGGCACTATGGACACTTGATAAAGAGTGGCATGTTCCACAGGTGGTTTAGTGCAACAGATTGGGCATTCCTTACACAACTTTTGGACATCAGCTTCCATAGTCGGCCAATGCACTCCGAGTCTCCTTAGTGTCTACAGGGTTCGTTGCTTTGAGTAGTGTTGCTCTAATGCACCTCCATGTGCTAATTGCAACCATTTAGCATACTCATCCTCTTCCACACAACAAGCCAAAATCCCTTGATCTGTGTGCTTGTACATACTTCCTGCCATGATGTGATACTTTTGGGCTTTCACAACCTCTCTATTTTGTGTGTTTACTACTGGATGGTTAGGCCCGTATGTCAATACTGGCACTAATGGCTTAGCCCACTGCGGCACCACTTCCAAATTAAACAAGTAAGCGTCAGGAAGGTCATCTGATACTCCTTGTGGGGCTTCTCCAGATGTGAGTCTAGAAAGATGATCAGCTCTCAAATGAGTCCTACCTTTCCTCACCACTACCTCAAAATCATATTCCATTAGCAAGAGAAACCATCTTACTAATCTTCCTGTATTGCATGGCTTGTTTACGAGGTATAGCAATGCCTGATGGTCAGTAAAAAATTTAAACTTGTTTGCAAGCAAATAGTGTCTAAATTTCTTAACTGCATATACCATGCCTAATCCTTCTCTCTCTGTAGTGGTATAATTTCGTTCAGCCGCATTCAATTGTCTACTAGCATAGGCAATTGGAAGATCCATATTACCTTCACCAGTAGGTTGTGCGAGTACACACCCAATAGCATAATTGGAGCATCCACATGAACATGAAATGGCTTGTTCCAATCTGGTGTGGTCAAGATTGGTGCTGAACATAATCTTTGTTTAAGCTCATTGAAGGAATTCTCACATTCCTCAGTCCACTCAAAGTTTGTCAGAAGTCCGTACATTGGCTTTGCAATGACAGCATACATGTGAATGAACCGGCGGTAGTAACCACAATGCCCCATGAAGGCTTGTACTTCCTTGACATTCCTTGGCCTAGGTAGCTCTGCTATGGCTCTCACTTTCTCTTCGTCAGTGGATATGCCATTCTTTGACACTATGTGTCCTAGAATCTTGCCTTGCCTGACCATAAAGACACACTTTTCTGGGTTTAGGCACACTTGATATTCTCTACATTTGTCAAAGATTTGTCTGAGTTCAGGAATATGGGTTTGTCTAATGTTGGAATGAGCACAAAGATCATCAACATAGACTTCTAAATTCTTCCTCAGGAACTCTTTAAATACATGGCACATTAGTCTCTGGAAGGTGGTTGGTGCATTGGTAAGCCCAAATGGCATTAGTCTAAAAGCAAAAATGCCCCATTCTGTGGCAAAGGCTGTCTTATGCTGATCTTCTGGAGCTATGGCTACTTGATTGTAGCCCGAGAATCCATCGAGGAAGCTGTACACTTCCTTGCCTGCTACTCTTTCTAAGAGATGCTCTGTGATAGGAAGTGGATAGTTATCTCGAATCGTGGCTGCATTAACCTTCTTCAAGTTAATGCACACACGCAGCTTGCCGTTTTTCTTGGGCACCACTACGATGGGGGATACCCACTCAGTGTGCTCAATTTCATAGATAAATCCAGCTTCGACCAATCTATCTATCTCCTCTTTGATCTTGCAGCGTAATTATCGTTATATGTATAGGGCTTTTGCTTAGAGGGTTTGGCATCTGAAGTCATGGGGATGGTGTGTGAGCATATGTCAGGGTCAACACCTTTCAAATCCTTGTAACTCCAAGCGAATACATCTCTGTATTCTCTTAGCAAGGCAATTAACGCATGCTCTTCTTCCTCTGTTAGGTCATGGCCTATGTACGTGCATCTCTCCTCTCCTTCTTCTAGGGCCACAACTATTTTCTTGGTGGTTTCTTTGTTATCATAGGCCTATCCTACTTGTGCCTCTCGTTTAGGCATTCTTATCATGACTCTCCTGTCGTCTATCTCATACTTCTTAAAATTTTCCGGGACCTCAAACAAAGATTCTTCCTCTTCTGATGAGACTTCTCTCTTCTTTCGTTTCTTTCCTTCTTCCTTCGGGGTCACATGTGTGGCTAATCTTACATCATTTGTAAGCTCTCCATGCCTCTGGGGTTGAAATTCTACTTCATGGAAGTATTCTTCATCTGATGCAAAAGGTGGGTCCATGATGATTGACTCTAGATCGGAGTCGCTCGCATCCTCAAATGCATCAGGGCCAGGTTCACACTCTTCTAACACTGCCTCTCCCATGATTGGCTCTATGGAGAAGACTGAAATGTCATAGCCATCTTCATCACAGTGAGGTGTCCATTGTTCTTCATTGATGGCTACATCCATTGTTGCTAAAATTTCTGCCCAGCCATGAGGTTCAAATTCTTCGTCTGGAAAAACTACAGGTGCATAGGCTGGGTCTTGGATTGATCTATGGGTTTCTTTTGCACCTACCTCTCTGGCTTTTTCTCTCTTCTCTTCGTCTACTGCTACTTTGCACATCCATAAGTGGGTGTCTTCATGCATCCAAGAGGATCCTGACCCTATGGAATGCACCGATTCTGTATCATCTTTGGCTCTATGGATGGGATTCCATTGGATGGGAGGTACATCTCTATGAGAGTAATCTTTGAGATTTACTTTGGTTGTAACACCTAAGTGTTGCAAATACAAGGAATTGGTTCCCCAGTCCTGTACCACTTGCAACTGTCGCATAAATGGTCTTCCCAAAATCATCTCATAGGCATGATTTTTGCTGAAGTCACATATATCAAATGTATGCTCAAACTCGACACCACAAGTGGTGAGAGTTATTCCTTCTAGCAATCCTAAGGGTCTCTCAATATGACCATCGGCCATCTGCAATTTCATTCTCGTTGGCCTGAGTGCTGGCTTGCCCCAACGCCTCCATAGGGAAGTGGTGGCAATTGCAACTCCTGCACCTGAGTCCAAAATTGCCTTGGTGGTGTACTCCTGGTAGGTAATGGGAAGATAGGTCTTCCCTTCTTCACCTTCACACATATCTCATATCTTATCCAAGGGTATTTCTGGCACTGTCCTATGTGATCCTACCTGGGAACGAGGTTTTGCTATCTCTGGTACTTGTTTAGCTACATGTTTCCATAATTCAGGTCTAACCTTGAGTAGCTCTTCTAACTTGAGATTGCACTGCACTTTAGTGTTTTTCACTACCTCTATGTTCCTAGGTAAGACTAAGTCCTCATTTCGTACCATGACCGTGGGTGCCCTCATACATGTAGATTTAGCTTCCCATGGACCCGTGAAGTGGGGTAATTCTTGTAGAGAGTTAGACTCAAAGTCTAATCTTTCCTGAGATTGGGTGCTCTCCTGCTCCTCATAAATGGATGGGATATCTTGTGGGAATTGGTCATGTGCATCATCCACAAGTTCAATAGGAGGAGGGACTTCACTCTCTTTAGCCCATTTGTCTTCTTGAATCTCGCGTAGGAATTCTGGTGTGAACCGATTCATAGAAGATGATGTGTCTGGCTCCGTAGAGTTAGGCACATAGGCTTCAGGCACATAGGCTTTCTGGGCAGGAAGACTTGCTCTTTCACCTTGCCTTGTCCTTATGTTGAGAGGTGGGTTCCTTTTTTGATTGTGCAATCAGCTTCTCTATTCTTTCTAACAGTCCATCAAAGTGCAACTGTGTCTTCGTTGAACTAGAGATGTTAAATAGGCGACTGGCTTCAAACATGGTCTGAGCCAATTCCACCATTTTGGCACAAATTTTAGTTCGTTCAAGCTCTAATTCTGCTCTAGGGTAGCACTTTTCATGATCAGTTACGTTTGGCCCTTCTTGGATTCTGGCCTGATATGCTTTAAGCATCATATTAAGGTCTTCGGGAGTGGGATATGCTAAGACTGATCCTACTCGGGGTGGTGGAATTAGGTGAGGCGGGTTGGAAGGTGGCTGGTCGGATGGCGATGGGAATGGTGGTGGTGGGGTAGTGTGAGAGGGAGTTTGAGATGTGAGTTCAGTTATCCTGGCTTTGGTTTCTCTTATGCTTTCCTCAAGTTCACTCATCTTTTTAGCCCATTGTCTTTTCATTCTTTCCCGACTATCTTTCCATGCTCTAGTCCTTTTCTTTGTCATGCTCTCTGTTTCACTAACATCTGGGCTCTTTTCCTGACCTACACCCTGGTTTTGCTGCAGTGCTTGGGCTCTAGTGATTACTTGTACTGGTGCAGTGGAAGTCACGCTCCCTGTGGAGTCTACCACTAACCCAACAACGTTGATAGGAGTGATTTTTGGCATATTATTGGGGTTCTTTGGGCAATCTCGTAAGAGATGCTCCTTTCCACATTCTTGGCAAAAGCCTTAGATCATCACTGACTGGGGTTGTGTAGGTGGAGGTAAGGGACAATCACGAATGAGGTGATCTCCCTGACATCTGTAGCATGGTCCTCTAGGGAATGGGGGTCTTACCTGCCTAGGTTGAGGTCTAGGATTGGGGTTTGCATACATGACGTTTGTGTATTCTGACTCCCAACTAGGTTCATTTGGCTCTTCGCTGTAATAGGACTCACCATGTTCTGGAGACTGCATGTAGTAAGCCTGGGGACTATCAACATGTGTAGAATCAAAGCTATGGTCACTGGGATCACTTTCTGAAAGCACTGGTGTTACAGGGACTATAGCTCTATTCAGGTTTTCTTCTGCCACAACATACTTTACCGGAATCACATTAGCTGGAGCTGGGGGTTGTTGTGCTAGCACAGGCTGAGGCCTTTGTTGGTTTTGGTAGGGTTGGTAGGTTTGTTGAGGCCTAGCATACTGCTGAGGTGGGTACTGGTTCTGGTACCTTCCTTGTTGAGGGTATGGCTGTGGGTACATCTGCCTAACGGTTTGCTTATTGTAGGGGCAATCTTGCGCGGTGTGATTGGTGTACCTTCGTTCTATAGTGCACCTACACCCTGGTTTTGCTGCAGTGCTTGGGCTCTAGTGATTACTTGTACTGGTGCAGTGGAAGTCACGCTCCCTGTGGAGTCTACCACTAACCCAACAACGTTGATAGGAGTGATTTTTGGCATATTATTGGGGTTCTTTGGGCAATCTCGTAAGAGATGCTCCTTTCCACATTCTTGGCAAAAGCCCTGGATCATCACTGACTGGGGTTGTGTAGGTGGAGGTAAGGGACAATCACGAATGAGGTGATCTCCCTGACATCTGTAGCATGGTCCTCTAGGGAATGGGGGTCTTACCTGCCTAGGTTGAGGTCTAGGATTGGGGTTTGCATACATGACGTTTGTGTATTCTGACTCCCAACTAGGTTCATTTGGCTCTTCGCTGTAATAGGACTCACCATGTTCTGGAGACTGCATGTAGTAAGCCTGGGGACTATCAACATGTGTAGAATCAAAGCTATGGTCACTGGGATCACTTTCTGAAAGCACTGGTGTTACAGGGACTATAGCTCTATTCAGGTTTTCTTCTGCCACAGCATACTTTACCGGAATCACATTAGCTGGAGCTGGGGGTTGTTGTGCTAGCACAGGCTAAGGCCTTTGTTGGTTTTGGTAGGGTTGGTAGGTTTGTTGAGGCCTAGCATACTGCTGAGGTGGGTACTGGTTCTGGTACCTTCCTTGTTGAGGGTATGGCTGTGGGTACGTCTGCCTAACGGTTTGCTTATTGTAGGGGCAATCTTGCGCGGTGTGATTGGTGTACCTTCGTTCTATAGTGCAGTACTGGCTACCAGGATTAACTTGGGGTTGAGCCATAATGGGACATACATTCGCCATGTGGTCGCCACCACAAGTATACCACCTTTTCACAGGGGCAAACCTTGGTATTTGTTTGTTAGTGACACCTAATTTCTGAGCTACTTTCTCTGCAAGTTCCTCGATTGATGTGGATTGCGTGGAAGAGAGGTTAGAGGCACTATCCGAGTCTTTGTATATCTTGGAAAGCTCTAACTCCTCCCCTAGGTTATCTTCAATGTCAATGCACATGCGTACACAATCTTCAATGGTCCTAGGGTCCTTCAGGTACACATAAGATCTCAATTTGGTACTTAGCAATCCATCCAAAAATAAAGCCACTTGCTTGGCTGGTGTGGGTAGCTCCGAAACAGGGCATCTTTCTAAGTATTGCCTAAATCTTCTTCCTGCAAGTCTCACGGTTTCTTGAGGGGTTTGCTTGAAGCTGTGAATCAGCGAGGAGGTATTATGCCTTATGCCACTCTTAAAGAATTCAATAATGAAAGCCTCTAGGAGTTGGTCTATGCTCCTGAACTGCCTCTCATTTAGTGGCTGAAACCATGTCAGGGCAGTGTTCCTAAGGGTCAGACCAAAGGCATTGTACTGCGTGAATAGATCCTCCACTTGTTCAGCTCTCAGGACTTGCCTAAACTTAGCCACATGATCGTATGGATCTCCAGTGCCATCGAAGTAGTTCTTCATGGACTTAACTAGCTGAGTCGGTCTCAAGGTTCTTGTGTGCTCTCTAGGTCGTGGTAGAGGGAACTCATCCGCATTTCTTTGATTCCTGTGAGCTCTAAATATCTCAGGTTCTACTCTATTCGTTTCCGTCCTCGTTCTTTCTCTGCCCACTGGGTTGGCAAAGCTTACTTCCGGCCTTTCTCTATGTCTGTCTCTTTGCATTCCATGAGCTTGGGATGTTCCAGCTCCAGGGTGACCATAGGACACATTCGATCTTGGTTGGGGAAAAACAAATTCACCCTTCCAAGTGTAAGCATGCCTATCATTTTCTGTCACCACAAAGATCCTCTCCGAAGCGTGATCTAAGTAGGTCACTCTACCTGGGCTATCAAGATCCTTAAACTCATAGATCATGATTGTTCCTATATCAATTGGCCGGTCAGGTTTGTACCTCCAAAAGGCTTCGTCAGTCTCTCGATTGAGGAGCAAATCTATGCTCTTATTATCCTGGGGAATCCACTCCGGTGTGATAATCCTAGTAAGAACCGATTTACCTCGAGGGGTTCTAGGTTCTGCACCCATGTTTCCTTGCTCCAGGTCACCTAAGTCTGCTTCGGGGATCACATTTCCAAATTCGTCCGTCCTAATTGGGTGACCGGTGACTACGTATATGGTTCCTTCTTTGTCTAAGTATGCTCCATTTTCAAACTTGATAGCTGGGCGCTCTAGTCCAATGGATTGATCAGGATTTTTAATCTGGACCACGGATCTTCCTAGATTGTCCTCATAGATGCTAGCACCTAATCGGTTGGTCCTAAGGTATTCCAACTGTGTTTTGTAGGGGCCTTCTACTCTGTGCAAGTATGGCACTCCTGAACTTCCCGTAGGTCTGTCCATGCCTTGAGACATCTCTGAATCACTGGTATCGGAGCTAGGGTAATGCAAGTGGTGACTCAACTGCTGGGCCCAAGACCTCGCAGTATGATTGACGCTAGCTTCTGAAGACCTAAGGCTTTGTCTCTCCCTTACTAGATGTCGTCCTGATCTAAGGTTCATATGCCTAGTTAAGTAGCCCGATTTTTGCCCAGAGTACAACCTCGTTTCCGATCAATTGGTATCAGTCACTTGATTCTTTTTAGTTATTTATCATGTTTAAGGTCTTGTCTGATATTACGTCGTCAGGAATACTTGAATGTTCTTCGTACTTTTAGGTTGATCGTTCCACGTTAAACTCTTTTCCTTTAGGATTCTCAATCGTACAAAGATTATGTAGTTATCTTGAACTTTGAGTATTTAGGTAGTCTTCAACTTGATAGATGCCTATCGCCGCCCTGGCTTACTCCTATCACTAGTCGTTCTTAGCCTAAGCTAGGAATTGACAAAGGGAGTTGAGAAATTCCAACCTTTTGTTTCCTTCTTGGTTGCCCTTGAGTGCCCAGGAAGCGTGTTCCCAAGCTTGCACTTACTCTTGCTTAGAATGCCCTTTGATGCTCTCAATAGATCTGTAAGAGTTCCAAAGTTAGCTCAAGACCAATTTGCACTATGAGTTTTTGAAAAACAATTCTAGAGATCCCTAAATTTTGTTCCCCCTGGGTATGGTCAACTTCAAAATACCCAATCTAATAATCCTGATCTTAATTTAACTATAACCAATCGATGTTTTGGTTGTGCTCCCCACAAGCTTTCCAACAAAACAAGAATCACAGCAAACGGATTTCGTATGAGAGAGTTATGTCAGTTCAGGGTTCTGGTGCTAAAACAGAGTTCAAACAGGCTAACAGATCACAGGATTTTTCTCAAAAGTACATGTGTAGGGACCTCACAATTCACTAATTGCTAGACAAATATGCCCAAAAACTATCCCCAAAGCTTAGAATAAAAAACCCTAATTTTTTGGTCGAAAAGCCTGTCAATCGTGATCGACAGGTCTGTCAATCGCGATTGACAGAGGTGTCCGTCGGGGCCTGTCGATCGCGATCGACACGTCAGTCGCGATTGACAGTGTCAATCGCGATCGACAGAGTGGGTCGTGAGTCCTGTCAATCGCGATTGATGGTGTCAATCGCGATCGACACTTTTTTCGGGTTTTTCGCCGTGATTTCAGTCAATCGGGGATGTGTCCGTCGCGATGGACACGTGGCTACGCGTAAAAGTCAATCAATCGTTAGATTTCAGTCGGTCGCGATCGACGGTGTCAATCGCGATTGACAGAAGTGTCGGTCGTGGCTGTCGATCGCGATCGACGGTGTCAATCGCGATTGACAGGGTCCTACGTGGCAGTCTGTCGGTCGTGAAGTCTGTCGGTCGCGATCGACAGGGTCTGTCGGTCGCGATTGACAGGGTCTGTCGGTCGCGATTGACAGAGGCTGTCGGTCGGGATTGACAGAAAAACACGGAATTTTTCTACTGTTTTAGGTGATTTGGGATGTGCTCATCATGCTTGTGCTAGTGGTGAACTTTGTTTTACCAAATGATCGAATTTTCTGTCAATGGCGATCGACAGAGGCTGGCGACTGCGAGACAGATTCGACGAGTTTTGTACCTGCACAGAGTGCTGGGGATGATGATTCAGCAAGAACCTGCAAAATGCACAAGAAACATGCAAAAAAAGTGCAAGCAATATCGCTCTCTCGCTGTCTCTCACAAGTAGAATGAAGGAAATGAGGTGGAGATGGTGATATGATCAAAACTGAAAATTTCCGTGATGATGGAGATGGAGGTGGGAGATGGTGATGATGATGCTGGTGATGAAGATGGTGAAGAAAAAACAAGAAAATAGATGAAACTGAAGAAGATACCTACAACTCCAACGCGTCAACTTTACGTCTTGCCATCACACGCTCGTCCTCAAAGTTCGATCCCCGGCAACGGCGCCAAAATTTGGTGTAGCTCAGTGATGAGTAGCACCTCCTTTAATGTCAATCCGGGAAGACGTGAGGATGGTATGAAGACCTCGAGCAAGTGGAGGCACAAGTGCGTGAGTGAGAAGCACACAAACATGCACACACATACACACACACGTGCACACACGGCAAGACAAAGAGTGAGAAGCAATGGAGTTCTTAGATTACTTTCAAAAAGCTCTTACAAGTTCGTTTCAATTACAATCTAACCCTCAAAAATGAGCTCTCTAGCTCCTTTTATAGTTTTTGACTAGCTTTGGCCCTGTTCAGACCTAGTGTCCGGCCTAGTTAAAAATTAGGTTCCAGGGCTTATTTGAGGGCTCAAATGAGATCTAAAAAATACGAAAATTGGTAAGCAACTACTTCTAAGGCTCCTCAAGCTCGAGGACTCCTCGGCTTGCACAAAATGGAGCCACAAAAAGGTGAATATGGTATTTACAGGGGTTGTTAGTGATGAGAATCACTTTTAATTGGTGTAAGGATTTTGAAAAATTAAAGGTTGCCTTAGTGCTAGATCTGCGTGAATGCTCGTACTTGCTTCTTCATGAAGAAAATTATTGGCCTACTTGCCAGATCGTCGTTGACTCCCTTGTCTGCTTGTGCCTTCTCTCCCTTCTGACTCTCTTCTCTGACTGCCATGCCTCGTCAGTCCTTCAGTTCCTTGTTTGCTGCTAACAGCTTACCAATGCCCCCGCAACCTTCCAGAGACTAATGTGCCATGTGTTTAAGGAGTTCCTGAGGAAGAATTTAGAAGTCTATGTTGATGATCTTTGTGCTCATTCCAACATTAGACAAACCCATATTCCTGAACTCAGACAAATCTTTGACAAATGTAGAGAATATCAAGTCTGCCTGAACCCAGAAAAGTGCGTTTTTATGGTCAGGCAAGGAAAGATTCTAGGATACATAGTGTCAAAAAATGGCATATCCACCGATGAAGAGAAAGTGAGAGCCATAGCAGAGCTACCTAGGCCAAGGAATGTCAAGGAAGTACAAGCTTTCATGGGACATTGTGGTTACTACCGCCGGTTCATTCACATGTATGCTGTCATTGCAAAGCCCATGTACGGACTTCTGACTAACTTTGAGTGGACGGATGAATGTGAGAATTCCTTCCAGGAGCTTAAACGAAGATTATGTTCAGCACCAATCTTGACCACACCAGATTGGAATAAGCCTTTCCATGTTCACGTGGATGCATCCAATTATGCCATTGGATGTGTGCTTGCACAACCTACTGGTGAAGGTAATATGGATCTTCCAATTGCCTATGCTAGTCGGCAACTGAATGCAGCTGAACGAAATTATACCACTATTGAGAGAGAAGGCTTAGGCATGGTGTATGCGGTAAAAAAGTTTAGACATTATTTGCTTGCAAATAAGTTTAAATTTTTTACTAACCACCAGGCATTGCTATACCTCGTAAACAAGCCATGCAACACAGGAAGATTAGTGAGATGGTTTCTCTTGCTAATTGAATATGATTTCGAGGTTGTGGTAAGGAAAGGTAGGACTCATTTGAGAGCAGATCATCTCTCTAGGCTCACATCTGGAGAAGCCCCACAAGGAGTGTCAGATGACCTTCCTGATGCTTACTTGTTTAATTTGGAAGTTGTACCGCAGTGGGCTAAGCCATTGGTACCAGTATTGACATACGGGCCTAACCATCCAGTAGTAAACACACGGAATAGAGAGGTTGTGAAAGCCCAAAAGTACCACATCATGGCAGGAAGCATGTACAAGCACACAGATCAAGGAATCTTGGCTTGTTGTGTGGAAGAGGATGAGTACAATAATTGGTTGCATTTAGCACATGTAGATGCGTTAGAGCAACACTACTCAAAGCAACGAACCTTACAGACACTAAGGAGACTCGGAGTACATTGGCCAACTATGGAAGCTGATGTCCAAAGGTTGTGCAAGGAATGCCCAATCTGCTGCACTAAACCACCTGTGGAACATGCCACTCTTTATCAAGTGTCCATAGTGCCAGATTGGAGTGAACCACTAGTATCCTTCCTGAGGACGAAAACATTCCCTCCAGACATGACTCTGGCTAGGAAAAGGAGTTTAGAACAAGAAGCCCAGGATTACTCACTCATTGGTGATAATCTATATAAGCGTGGTAAAGATGGGTACCTAAGGCTATGTGTGCATGAAAGTGAATATCTCAAGATCTTGGAAACTGCTCACCAAGGTGTAGCAGGAGGACACTTTGGACCAGATCGGGTGATCAAGGCAATACTATTTGCAGGCTTCTGGTGGCCAACCCTTCACATGGATGCACATACCTATGTGAAACGATGTGATGTCTGTCAGAGAATTCAGTATCCTATACGTAAAGATGAGATGCCACTGAAACCTATGATGGGTGGACGTGCATTCTCCAAGTGGGGAATAGACTTCGTAGGTCCTATTAATCCCCCAGCTAAGGGTTCCCATGCAGAATACATCATTGTTGCAACAGACTATCTAACTAAGTGGGTAGAGGTAAAAGCCACAACGAAGAACGATGCTCAAACAACAGCTAAGTTTTTATTTGAGAATGTGTTCACTAGATACAGGCTACCCATAGAGCTAGTTAGTGATAGAGGCACCCACTTCTTGAATGAAGTGATTGAAAATCTGCTCCAAGAATTCTTGGTAATACATAAGAAGTCTGCCCCCTATCACCCTCAAGCAAATAGCCAGGCTGAGAGCACCAACAAGATCTTACGCAATGTATTGACGAAATTAGTGAACAATAAACGCTATGATTGGGACAAACAGCTACACCATGCTGTTTGGGCATACTGAGTCGCCTACAAAACGGTACTCCAAGCCACCCCCTTTCAGATGGTATTTGGCCAAAACGCGGTGCTACCCTTGGACTTCTTGATACCTACATTGAAAGTAGCACAAGAGCACGAATGGACGGGTCATGAACTCTCCTCTAGACTTTTTGACCTTGAACAATTAGGAGAAACACGACTGAGAGCAGCTGCAGGGATATATGCAGCTAAGAAGAGACAGAAAGCATACTTTGATGCCCATGTGAAGGATAAGGGCTTGAAAGCAGGAGATCTAGTTTTAATCTACACATTGAAACAACATGCAAGGAAGCTAGAAAAGAGAAGCTACGGACCTATGATCATCAATAGGATCTCCACGAGTGGAGCAGTACAACTAGCCACTTTAGAGGGTGATGTTCTCCCAACCTATATTAGCGGATGCAGAGTCAAGTTGTATCAAGAACCTCTCACAGAGGAAATGCTAAGTCAACTCAACACTGCTAAGAAACGCAAAGAGGAAGAAAAGAGAATTCGAGAAGAAGCTCAAGCAGAAGCCCTAGAGCGCATACGGAGATTGAAATTAAGAAGACAAGGTAGAGAGCACCCTAGGCAAGACGCATATGCAGATCAAGGATATGATGTAGCTATGTGTGAAGTTTCAGGTGTTAGCTCACATAGGATAACTGATCGACGTCCTTTCATAACGTTAGATATAGGACAAGGAAAAAGTGCAAGGACTGTAAGAGCCTTGATTGACTCAGGTGCAGCCACTAGTGCTGTTAAATTGTCTTACTGTCAAGAGTTGCAATTAACTGTCAATCCTGTGGAAGCATATCTCATAGGATTGGGAGGCGTGGAAACCCCTTGCATGGGCGAGGTGGAACTTCCCCTCTATATTCATGATGAGGCAATGACAGTTAAAGTACTAGTGTGTCAAGATGAGGACCTCAGTGAACCCCTTGTCTTGGGTCAAGACTGGATCTATGACCAAGCAGTCAACTTAAACCTAAGAAGTGGACTTCTTCAGGTATGGGTCAATCATAGTCGAATTACAGTAGAGTTAGATAATGGAGCACTCAAGGAACTAGGAAAGGCACACACTCCTGGTCCTTCCAGGAGTACACATGAAGATGACCATGCTGTTCTTGTCCAAAACTATGTGTTGCAGAGGAATGATGGTTGCAAAAAAGGAGTCAGGGATGCAACGGAACTCCCTTCTTTTCCAAAGGCCAGAGGGAGGCGGCAACCAAAGGTGGATCAAAGGCAGAAGAAGCAGAGTAATACCTATGTCGGAGATCAAAAGTACCTGCGCAGCAAAATGTCTCAGCAAGTGAAACAAGTGTGGGTGCGGAAAGGCGAACACCCGGTTGCACTCAAGCCAACCACACGGGCAAAGCCTCTTATTAGTAACCAACAACACGATACTAATAAGAAGTCTTTCAGAAGCTCATCTGCTAACGTGAAGTCTATTTGGGTGCCCAAGAAGTCGATGAAGGCCAGCCCACAATCAAGACAAATTTGGGTGCCTAAGGCTTGTTTGCGGGCTCAAATAGCTACACCAAGAACACACCCTACACAGCATGATCCATTCACTCGCACAGTCGGCATCCACTCGTTTTCAACACTCAGGAACACACCAAGGCCCTTGAGCACGAACAGAATCACTTGTAAATGGGTCCCTAAAAGGCCTCATTTTCAAGCTGACGCACCTATAAAGCTCTCGAGAGTCTCTACGGAACCAAGAGCAAAACCCATCCACTGCATTTGGCAGCCCAAGACTTGTAACAAACCCCCGGACCCCAATTGTAAATCCATGACCACCTACTAACCGCTTCACTCTCACTTCACATCATTCCGCTTAGCTCGTAGGTCTACCCAATTCCTAACTACACACACTAGCACCGAGCACTTATTAACCCCTAACCACTCCCGAACTTTAAGTTAATGTTGTAACAGGGGACACCGTGTCATTTTTGTGTCCATTGCAATGTTAACATTTATTCATATATTCTCACAGAACCAGCTGCGAAGTTTTCAACATGGCTGAGGTAGCAGGAACTAGCTCTCACACAGAAACAAGCCCGCAAGTGGTGGACTTAGACAGTTTACCCGTTTTGCCTGAGACAAATGAAAGACCAGAAGAATTGCAGGCCGTCAAAATCATACCTATTGCGGACCCTCCGCGTGGCCACACCATGCCCGTAGGAAAGACTTCCCACTGGTTTACTGAGGTGGTAGGACCCTTGGGTGAAGGAACGTACCTATGGGAATCAGAGTTGGACTTCAATGGGAAGCAAGGCAGATACCATTTCTTTACAAGAGAATTCGAGAATTTACAAAATGCAGAAGGTCTACGTTCGATATGGGAAAAGGCAGGATTGAATGCATATTTCAGTGCACGGCTTCCAAAGCCTGACTTCATGTGATGCTACTATCTCATCAACACCTTGACTCCAAACCAGAACCCAAAAGGTGCAAGCTCATTTGTGATTCCATCTCTGACAAAGGGGAATGAGCTCAAGAGGTTCAGGCTATCAAACAACTTGGTGAGAGAGGCTCTAGATATGCGCGGAATGCATATTCCTACAGAGAAGGAAACCCTAGTACCGGATTACATGAAGAATCGAAGTCTCACCAAACTCAAGGACATGGTGTCCATGACACCTAATATTGCAATACACCTTCGCATGTGCATGCAATACTTTGCTTTCCCGGCACAAGATAGATTCACCATGCCGCCCAAAAAGATTTGGTTTAGTTTGTATCTGGCAGAGACACAGAGCCTCACCATCAACTTACCCCACTGGATAATTGATTAGATACACCTAGCTCACAAACGATGGTCGCGAAAACAGGTTTTATATGGTTGCTGTGCTCTAACGAGAATCATTTATAGGTGTTTGGCATATGACATCCCTATTCAACGGGCCTTAATGTGGAATCGTGTAGAGCATCTTAGAGGCAAGACATCCACTGGACCCCCTTCTAAGAAGATGAGAGGCACTGTCCAAGTCCCGTGTGCTCAACCACGTGGAGCCACCCTAACACCAGATGTCACCCCTCCACCCCGAAGAGTCCGACCATTCACACTCCGACTTCCAAGACGCAGCACTGATGGCTCCACCTTGATATTCCCTCCTATCCCAACCGATCTTGAATTTCCCAGTGGTGCACCTTTGGAAGAACTCACTAATGAAGATTTCGAACAATTATTACAAGATGTAGAGCTGGAGGCAGAAGAGGCACAACAAGCGGAAAACGTGCAAACGCAGGCCACAACCTCCCAAGCACCTGTCACACCAGTTGAAGTGGATGAAGAGGATGACGGAGATGAAGAACAGGAGGAAGATGAGGAAGATTATGATCAAGAGCATCAGGAGGAGCAACAAGAAGTGCCCGAACTTGTAGGTGCACCAGCATATACAGCTCAACTACGAAGGTTATACGACACAATCAAAGCAGTACAAGAAAGGCATCAACTCTCTCTTGTATCCGGTCAAGCTTTGATGCAAGAAATGCTATCAGATGAGGGGGTGGACCAACATTTCATTGACACCCTCAAATTAGTGTCAGAATCTTTAGGAGTTCCGGAGGCTGTCCACACTGTAGTCCGCCAGTCTGTGAGGTATGACAAACGCAGAGTTGACACGTTACCACGAGCAGGTAAGACTATCAGGATACCCGTCACAGAACAAGAAGTACCCATTGAAACAACAGCTACCCCCACAACCACCACTAACCTCTCTGTAGAAACCTTCGTTCAGACATCACCCATCTCACCCCAGCATCCTCCATCACCACCTTCTCCACCCCCACCACCACCTCCCACCATGGAAGAAACGACAGTCATCACCTCTACCTTCACTTATAACCCATCCTCATTCAAATCATTCTCATTTCGAGAACCCACCTCACAAGACACCCTCTTCTCCTTTGTCACCAATCCCTTGTACACATCATCCCTTCTATCCTCCGAACCCATGACTGGCCATCCCATAATTCCAAGTGTAGTTGGAAACCCAGCACCCACCGAAGGCACCCTGTGTTTCCCAACCTATTCCCCACTACGGGCACCTCCATTCCATGACCCTCACTTCCCATCTGGCCCCTACCCCTCTTTCAACCTGACCTCACCACCCCAATACCCGTCCCTTGTGGAGCAGTTCATCCGCTCTCCAATGTTTCAGAGGCACATTGCCCCGATGTTCGCAACGACATCAATTTACACGGACACCACACTCACTTCACCTACCATACCCACCTACATGGTAGCCCCTGTACACACCACTTTGTCTGACCCAATGGACATTTCACCAACCACAGCACCTCTCCCCACGATTCCACCATCTCCCCCTCCCTTACCCCCCACCTCACCACTCACATCATTGGCACACACAGCATTCACTACCCCCCTACCCAATCCCACCTCCCCTGCACTTCAAACTTTTCCCCTTGCATCTCATAATGTAAATAGCACGTTCAACACCTTACTTCAGTGTGCACATCAACTACAACAAGAATACCATCAATTGGAAGAACGCACTACGGCCCTCCAGGCAGAATCTCAACGTCTGCAAGCTAGGGTCACCACTCTTGAAGCTGACTACCAAATGCTCCTAACCGAGCATACCACCTTACAGCAGGCTCACTCCGAACTGGAATCAAAGACATCGACAGTGGATGACCAAGCAGTCAAGGAATTAGAAACAGTGCTCCAAGCGCAAATGATATCTAATGCTACACTCAGACGCAGCATTGGGCTATTAAGGAAGCATATGGCAGCAGCACTAGAAGAGAACAAGAGACTTCAACAACAAAACCAAGACAACCTTGAAGCGGCTATGGAAGAACTGTAGGAGCAACCATTAGCCCTACCAGATATAGAGCAGTCCCATCGGAAGACATTCGCATCTTACTTGAGGAGCATGCAAATTTCTTGGAGTCATATGAAAAGTTAGAGACTGAATGTGCAGATCTAAAGAAACAGATAGCTAGTGTCCCCACAGCTCAACAAGAGCCGGCAATCTTGCAACACTCTACAGAAGAAGTAGAGACCCTCCGGAAACAGGTGGCAGAACTCCAAGCACGCCTCTTACCATATGAAATGCCACCCTCGCCCATTGAAGAACCAAAACCTGAAACAGTAGTGGAAATCCCCGTCGATGACAGCTATGAAGAGCCATACGAGCCTATGCCGACACCCGGTGGTCGAACTACAGAGGAGGGACAAGACACTTTAGAAATTCAAGTTCCAGATTGGGTCAAAAGGGTCGAGAAAGTGGGTAAGACACATGATGATCGTGTGGCCGTGCAAATGCAATCTCTCACAAATCTGGAAGAAACTGTCCTTTGGTCTTCCTACTTTCAAAACTTATCCCATCAACGGTTAATCACAACATCAGAGTCGCAATACATGCCTTATTTTGTCTTACTACATGATTATAATGCAGAAGTCAAAAGACATACAGGGAAGGAGCCCACATTCGCCACTCAATTTGAGATAGGGGATTTACCGACAGATGCACGTGCTGGCTCGATCTTCCAACCTAATTGGCGTGCACGTCTATTAACCGATTACCCAGAGATGATGAGCACCTGGGCAACCATGCCACTATATATCAAGTATAATCCATGCTATTGCCCAGTGGTACGTCGCAGATCCTGGCAAGCATTTGCAATCAAGGTACGTAACAATAAAGAATGCTCGGCTTGGGTTAACTATCCATATTTTGCTCCACCTCGAGGGACCCCAACCGTAGCCTACATGATATCAACAATTCGGCACTGGTCTACACGTCTAAATAATGTACCCGACATAGCAGCAAAAATGTGTATGAAGATATTCGAGCTCATGACCATTGTCTTCAAAACCTTTTGGAATGTACAAGCTCCATACATCTCTGCCCCTGGATTCTCTCAAGGTAACAAGGATTTAGTCTATGACATGAGCCAGACTCCCTCGGTCACTATAATGTTTGCCTGGCATGCACGAATAAAGTACTTACCCGCATGCTTCAAGCAGACATTTGAGGAAATGTTCTCTACGAGATTCTGGGAATACCATTCCGAAATTTTCATTCCCAGACCCACACATTTGCTACATCTATTCGCAGTAGAACAAGCAATCCATGCAGATCAGTTACGTCTGCCACACCCGGACATTCCAGGACCAATTGATTGGGATCGTATGATGACAGACTTGGCCAGAGGACTACGCATACAAGAACATCAGCTTGCCACTCAGGTTGTGGAATATTACATCCAACACTCCCAGCAACAAGGGTCTGTCAGGGACGACAGACGCAAGACAGGGGGGGGTGTTGAGAGCAGTATGGGCACCCAAGGACTGACTAGACAAGGAAGCCAGCGGAGAGAGTCAGAGCGAGGTGAAGGAGTAAGTAGACAAAGGAGTCGACGCAAATCTGGCAGATAGGCCCTTCAAATTTTTCCAAATCAACATCTTTATAACAGTGAGTCTTATCACTAACAATCATTGTAAATACCATTTCATATTTTTGTAGCTCCATTTTGTGCAAGACAAGGAGTCCTTGAGCTTGAGGAGCCTTAGAAGTACCTACATATCAATTTTCGTATTTTTTAGAGTCCGTTTAAGCCCTCAAATTGGCCCTGGAACCTAATTTTTAACTAGGCTGGACACTAGGTCTGGACAGGGCCAATACCTAGTCAAAAACTATAAAAAGAGCTAGAGAGCTCATTTTTGAGGGTAGCTTGTAATTGAAACGAACTTGTAAGAGCTTTTTGAAAAGAAATCTAAGAACTCCATTGCTTCTCACTCTTTGTCTTGCCGTGTGTGCGCGTGTGTGTGTATGTGTGTGCATGTTTGTGTGCTTCTCACTCACGCACTTGTGCCTCCACTTGCTCGAGGTCTTCATACCATCCTCACGTCTTCCCGGATTGACATTAAAGGAGGTGCTACTCATCACTGAGCTACACCCATTTACATGGTGAAGACTTCTTGCCCTTTGGCAAAGGTACTAAATCCCTAGTACCATTCTTGTGAATAGAATCCAACTCACTCTTCATGGCACACTCCATTTGACATGATCCTCTGTCTGCATAGCCTCTTTGTAGCAAGAAGGCTCACCGGCATCTCTTAGCATAACAAAATCTAAACGTGGAGCATATCTATCACGTGGATGTGAGACACGTGTAGAGAGTCTCAATGGTTGCTGAACACGAACATCTGTAGACTGATCTGATCGGACATTCTCTTGAATGTCCCTATGTGTAGCATTTTTATGCATGCTAACTGGAGGATTAGTATCCTCAAACACCACTCTTCTCACTTCAACCTCCTTAGTGGGTTGTTTATGCATCTTAGACTCGTTGAAAATGACATCACTACTTCTAATCATTGACCACATTTTAGGATCCCATACGTGATATCCGAATTGTCCCTCTCAACCATATCCAAGAAAAATGCATTTCTTTGACTTATGGTCCACCTTTTGTCTAAGACTCTTGGGTATATGAACATATGCGTCACACCCAAAAACTCGAAGATGATCATAATATGGTGGCTTCCCTGTCCATGACTCTTGTGCCACTTTCAGACCTTTGGTAATACTAGGCAAAAGGTTAATCACATGAACTGCAGTCAATACTACTTCTTCCCAAAAACCTTATGAGAGGTTTGCATGATGCAAGATAGAAACTACTCTATCTTGAATAGTTCTCTTCATCCTTTCAGCCACATTCTGTACTGGGGTATAAGGAGCTATAAACTCTCTATGAACCCCTTTAGATTTATAGAAAAGGTTGAATTCATGTGAGCAATACTCATCCCCACTATCTGAACCTCAAGCCTTAATCTTAGTTACTTTTTCAGTCTCAAGTGAAGCATGCCATTTTCTAAAACTAGGGAATACCTCATCCTTCCTTTTGATAGGATATACCAAAACTTCTCTAGTATCATCATCAATGAAAGTGATAAAGTAAAGCGAACCACCTAAGGACCTAGTGGGCATAGGACCACACACATTTGTATGAACGAGATCTAAAGGCTGAATTGAAGAGTCAATGTGCGTTCTATGCACATTTCTGGTTTGCTTTCCATATTTAAAATGCTCATAAAATGTCAAATCACGGAAAGAAAACACAGGTAAGTAGCAAGAACAAGAAAGATTTTCCATTCACTACGAGATATATGGCCCAAATGACCATGCCAAATACAAGCCATAGGTTGTTTAATAACAGCTAATAAGTGTTCTTTCTATGTACAAATAAAGGATAAAGTGAGCCAAATTTTCTTCCTTTTGCAATAACCATAATGCCCTTTGATATACAAAAGGATTGAGCATAGAAGACCACCTTGTAACCAAGGTTATCAAATTGACCAACTGACATCAAATTGCATGACAACTCAGGTACATGTCATAGATTATGCATAGTAAATTTTGAACCATCAATGAACTACACAACCATATCTCCAATCCCCACAACATCACACTCGTAAGAGTCACCAAGTCTCTGCATAATTAGAGAACCATTTTTTGTGTGGTGTCACACAAAAAGAAGCACCAGAATCTAGCAGCCATGTGTCGGAAAGAGAATCAGCCATAAGAGGCTCAATTAGCACAATACTATCAAGTGTCAACACATCAGCATCATAAAAAATAGCAATAATTTCTTCAATCTTCACAGTCGAAGTAGATGGTGTAGGTAACTGTTTAACATGCCCATCAACATTTTGTCCTTTACCTTTAGCATTCTTTAATGCATAACAATCTTTCTTTATGCTAGTCTTATTTCATTGACCATTCTTTTCCTTGTTCTTGCTCTTGCAATGTTGTTGATTCTTTCCTTGGTAAGAATCACCAACATTATATGCATCTCCACTCTAAGTACCAATCATAGATTTTCTACAAATCTCCTCACTCAAGAGTGCTCCACATATGTCATCATAGATGAGTTTACCACCAGGTGCACTATTTCTAATAGTTGTGCACAACGTATCCCATGATGATGGAAAGGTACATAACAACAATACTGCTTTCACTTCATTATCCATATCCATTTTCTGAGCCTGTAACTGGGAGAATATAGCATCAAACTCATTTAGATGAGCAACAACACTATCTGTGTCCTTCATGCGAAGGTCATATAATTTTCTCATCAGATACACTTTAATTGATGTCGTCTCTTTTTCATATGTATTGCATAACTTTTTCCAAAGCTCCTCTGCACTTTCATAGTCTAATACTATAAAGTAAACAGTATCTGCTAGGTGTAAGCAAATGGTAGACCTGGCCATTTCATCCAAATCATCCCAATCATCTTCATCCATATCAGTAGGCTTCTTTGAAATCCCATTTATTGGCTTGAATTGCCTCCTTTGAATCAGCACATCTTTAATCTGATTCTTCCACAAAGCAAAGTTTGTGCCATCAAATTTTTGGATCTCAACATGGTCTTTTCCCTATAAATTATAGCTCCTCCTTGGAACACTGACACTAGACCCTAATCCACCAAATGTGCATGAGACCTCTGATGCCATGATGGTAGAGAAACAAATAGAATGACAATGGAGCTAGAAGAGTCCAAATGCCAACAAATAAGTGTATCAAGGAGTAAATCGACCATTGTGTAGTTGACAAAACCAAAAAATCTTGAAAGATTTTGCCAGAGTATCCTTCGCAAAATGAGCATATGACTTATGTCAAAATATCATAAAATTGCAAATACTGACATGTTTACCTGCATAGTGAATCACTGACTCCACTACATATAATCAGTTACCCAATAGAAGCCAACTAGGCTTATCGAGCACCTATGAGCAACTATCGTATAGCTCCTATGTCGAGGTTGGAAAAGTCTTCCACATGCATCATCGAAGAGATCCTGACATCTGGGTGTCTCCCAGTTAAGAAAACCTCACCACAACCCTCTTTATCAAATGTAAAAGGCTTTATGCAAAAAAACGCAATCACTATATCAATGACCACATGGACGTACATAAGCAATTTCCAGAGAAGCATACATGGTGTGCATGTGCTCAATATATGGAGTAAAATGACACTAAAAGGCTGAATGCACAACTTAAAAAATAGCCAAAAACACCTACAAGTGTCTATCAACTTTGATATTTTAGGCTCAGAAGCCTACATAAATTTGCAGCGGCTGCTCCCACCAAAACTAAAAACCTTTCAAGAAACCTGTAGTTTTATGAGTGTGGCTGAAAACACAGCCCCAAAGGTATTTATTGTCAGAGAAGTACAAAGAACACTCTTCTTGATTTTCTTCGACCTGCGTGAAGAGAACTATGTGCGAAAGTACTCCAAAATGGCACCAAACGACACCCCAAAAATGCTTCAAAAACAGGCTTTGAAAGCAAAGAACGAAGCTTTGAGGAACCAAAACATGTTCAAGGAAATTTTAACCTTAGTCTTTCCCATTCTTCTATCACCAGAAGAGTTTAGCTTAGTGGCAAGAGATTGCCACAGTTAAGGAGCTCCAAGGGAATAGTACTGGGATGGGTGACCTTCCCAAGAAGTATTGGGAACCTCTATCTTCCTTAATCATTGAGGTCCTCCCTCGCGCGTAGCCAATGGTGCCAAGGGTGATTTCGGTGACTCGGATGACAAGGTATGCCGAGGTCTATGCCTTGGTCACCACTTTAGTCGTAAGCCTTGGCTAGGTGGGCAGGTGCTCACTTCACTCGCACAAAAGGAACAAATATTTTGCGTCGAAATGCTCTAATACCAGTGAAGTATTCTGATGGTGATGCACCACAGTGCTCTCTCCTTCTTGAGAGTTCCACGATGATATTATCGGAGTAGAAAAACTGAGCTCCTAGGGCCGCACATCGTACTCTATAGAGAGGCTACAGAATACGTAGAAAACACAGTACACAGGGAGCACAAACATAGACTTCTTAGGTGTTACAAATGCAATCAAAATTATAGTCTGTGGTTGTACATGAGTGTGTGGAGGTTGCCCGATCTTCTTCTTTGGTGCTCTTGTGGTAATGTATCAAAGAGAGAGAGAGAGAGAGAGATAATTTGAATGGAACTTCTTGACTGAGGGGAAGAAAGATCAATGATAGGAAAATTTTGGGAGGAGTTGAACTTTTGCAAAAGACTAGATGCTCATAGGAATAAACATTTATGATCAATTTTCTTTGCACATAAATTTGGAAGGATTGGAAGAAATGACAAAGGGGGTTCGCAGATGAATAGAAGGGGAGAGATGGATGCAAGTAGGAATTGATCAACCACTAAGAAAATGGAAGGAACTTCATGGTAGGGACACTTTTCGGCTTGGGGATAGCACCAAAGATAGGGCGGCAACAAATCAGATACACAATGTTGAAGACTTGAAGAAGGAGGATAGACAGTTTCAATTGGGAACTCAGACTTCACATTAAACCTATATTCTAATTAGAGCTTCAATGGATGTGAATTTCAGGAGAAATTGATCAGGGTGCACATATATTTTGTATGGAAGAGGTGGAGGAGATAAGAAAGTGAATGATGTGAAGAGGGTTGCTCGACTAAGCAGGCGGGATTCTTTTACAAAGCTTTTAGATATGAGAAGAGCATCTATAAAATTTCTCTTGATGGGCTTTCATCATCATTCATTACCATAGATGAATTCATAGATTCATGTATTTTAATATTTTACCTATAGATATCTACAAATCAAATGTTTTTCTAGAATTAGTCTAGATTTATTATTTTTGTTTTTGGAATTGCGTGCACAAATGTCAGTGTAATTCATCTACATGTGACATGTTTTCACATGTTACAGTGCATTCTTCTTGTTAATAAAACTTCACACGTAAATTATTTGAAAAGTATCAGCTATGATTATGAGTATATTTGCCTATGTGTGCAAGTCCTTGTGTATATGTTCATGCAGTTGGAGAAGTCGAAAAGGATAGACAAAGCTCTTTTTTGGAATGACAAATGGTTAAATGCACACATGAAACATGGGGCTGTCAAACTTGATTGCTTCATCAAGATCTGATAAAGTTGGTAAATTGTGCACATGTTGAGGAGATGGAGGTGTTGTTGATACTTGTGCAACTGCATCTATGGGTTCCATCAAAGGTTGAGGATCTTGTGTTCTTGAAGATCATCCACTTGAATGCATGGACCCTCTTTCACATCTCTATATAGGTCCAAAGTGTGTTTGAGTTCATCAATGGTGTCTTCAAGGTGTGATATTCTCTCTGCAATTCCATGGACAGCTTGAAGTAAATTAGGATCGTAAGCACTCCTTACCTCTTGGAGTAATCCTCTCAACTCATCGCCTTTCCCTTAGAGCTCTAGTTTTTGTAAGCACATCTGGTCTTCTAGTTGCAAGGGAATGGTAGGCACTTAAAAAGCAATGCTTGGAATAGTCTTTGATGGTACTTCCATAAATGCCAGACTTTGAGTGTTCAAAAATTTCTCTATCATATATATATATATATATATATATATATATATATATATATATATATATATATATATATATATATATATATATATATATATATATATTCTTGGTCCTTTCCACACTTCTCCTCCTCATCTATTTTCATATGTTGTTGCATCTTCAATAAGGCTTCTCTAGAGAGTACTTATTTGTGATGTTAGTCTAACAATGTCTTTTTGAGTGTCTGCCAATACTCTTCTTTTCTCCACATGTTGCATTCTTTCTTCATGGAGATCTTGTTGTAATTTTGTAGGCGTATTTGTGTCTAGAGAAGTTTCCTCTACCTGTAGGTATGGTTACTTCTTGGATGTAGTATGGGCTACTTCAACATGCTAGCATGAGGTTTTTTGAGATGGAGTAGCCACATGTGAAGATAGTACATGTGAGTCAGAAGCCTCATAGGAGGAATATGAACTTACACATGTTACTAGACTAGAACTCTTCTCCGTTTCCCCTTGTTTCTCTCTTTCTGTTGCCTCTTCGAAGGCTTGCTTAGAGCGATCGGCCTTTTCTAGATAGCAATAGTCTTGTAATGCATGATATAAATCATTCAAGTTTGCTATTATGATTCTATGTGCATGAATAAACGGAGATTGCATAGTGAGATACATCACTTTCATATGATCCTAGGGTGTTCCATGGTGCTATATATAAATGTGTTTTACAATGTCATGTAAGGGTACTTTCTATGGATTGGTTAGCCAATAACCAAGGATGAATGTGACACTATTTTCTAGTAAACTAGATCCTTGCCTTTCCATCATACATTCTTTCTCTAGTCTTTATGATGATGAAGCATCCATACTTGCAATATGTATGTAGGAATAATATTAGCACAAATCCTTCCAAATTATGCTAGAAAAATGCGAAATATATACAATGGTGTGTGTGTATATAAGACAAACACGCAAAGGAACTTATGATGCAAAAGAAAAAAGAAATGAGGCTTTCGCTAATGGCTAAGTCACTTGAAAAAGAGGTTTATGTGAGCGATTCGATCTCTCTAAGGATTCCAAGATTTCTCCTTTCATAGGAATTTCTAAACGGTGTGGATCTCTTGTAGGCTTAGCTACCCAGTTAAGAGAGTTTCTAACATGTTTAGAGATAACAACTAGCTTTGTTGCCCACTTAGATATCATGGGTGTGGGATTTTAAGGTATCTTTGAAGCTATAACTATTATTTTCATATTTTCTTTTGTCTTCCAAAGCCATTTGGTAGACGGGGTTAGTAGTGGCCTTGTTTTTTGAAGTCTCTATGCTTGGTTTTAGAATTATTTACAGTTGTGGGTCAACTCAACCACCAGTGCTCCACTAATACAACACACATGAGGTGCATCAAGCAAGTATCAAGGGGCATTATTTGCTGCCTTCATTGTCCAACCATGGTCACAATCACTTGACCATTTCCCTTCATTATATGATTCTCTTGATATTACATTAATTTTGGATCCTGATTCAATTAAAGCTACATGTGGTTTGTTGCTATCTCCAATTTTTACAATAGTTCCAATCGTACCTCGTACCCAATGTTTTTTTTTTATGTAAAATGAATATTTTTGGGTTTCCATTAGTTTTGTCTATATGTCTAATCATAGGTCCCAAAGAGTTCTTTTGAGCATAAGTCCTACCATATTCATACTCACTTTAGTTTCCTCATTTTCTTTACTTTCATCCATTTCAACATCCCCACGCTTCATTTCAATCGGCTCTCTTCGTCTCCTTATAAAACTCATCAAATCCTCTTTTAGATCTATACCTTGTCATGATGTTCATAGAAAGGAGGGAGAGGGCATAGGTTTTTCCTTGCAATACGATAATGTATCTCCCTCTCATTACCATAAGTGGCATGCTTATGGAACTTAAATTTCAGGGACCTTAGTTGTGGTTGATTTGAAGATCATTAGGTCCTTGAATCCAATCCTAAGATCTCCATCACATTCATTCCAGCAAAGACATTTTCATATTCACTACATAGTGGTAATCTTCTCTTCATTATCTCTTATAAGCCTTTTTCTAGTATTTTTCCTAGTCTAGTAGTGAGAAAGCATCATCAAAAAAGCTGAAAATTAATAACCAAGCTCTATAAATCCAATGTCTTGTTATCATTTCAAGTATCCAGGCATTCGTCCAAGCCCACATAGCCTAGTGGTTGATGCTTTGAGTTTCAGGGAGGAGGTCTTGAGTTGAAATCTTGGTTGGACATATCCATGAGTTCTCAAAGATGGGTGTACATGAAGTTCCCCAAGATGGGTGCCTCTGCCTTACGAGGTTGGGCGTATGCATCTTTCCAATTCATTGTACTCTCAAAAAAAAAAGTATCCATACATTATCGATTAACTATTGTGACTTTACTATCAATGTGTAACATGTGTTATGTATTTCGATTTGATTCATTGTTTCTTTAAGAACACAGTGTATACACATGCGACTGGAGATAATCCTACTTGAGTGCACATGCAATGCAAATTCGTGTTCTAAAGTGCATATCTCTTAACTTTGTCACCTCCACAACAAACATGATGATCCCTTTACTTCCTAGAAATTATCATACCTCTAGCTAAAGAAACAGAACACTAAGCATAACAAAATCTAAACGTGGAGCATATCTATCAGGTGGATGTGAGACACGTGTAGAGAGTCTCAATGGTTGTTGAACAGGAACATCTGTAGACTGATCTGATCGGACATTCTCTTGAATGTCCCTATGTGCAGCATTTTTATGCATGCTAACTGGAGGATTAGTATCCTCAAACACCACTCTTCTCACTTCAACCTTCTTAGTGGGTTGTTTATGCATCTTAGACTCATTGAAAATGAGATCACTACTTTTGATCATTGACCACATTTCAGGATCCCATACGTGATATCGGAATTTTCCTTCTCAACCATATCCAAGAAAAATGCATTTCTTTGACTTATGGTCCACCTTTTGTCTAAGACTCTTGGGTATATGAACATATGTGTCACACCCAAAAACTCGAAGATGATCATAATATGGTGGCTTCCCTGTCCATGACTCTTGTGCCACTTTCAGACCTTTGGTAATACTAGGCGAAAGGTTAATCACATGAACTACAGTCAATACTACTTCTTCCCAAAAACCTTATGAGAGGTTTGCATGATGCAACATAGAAACTACTCTATCTTGAATAGTTCTCTTCATCCTTTCAGCCACATTTTGTACTGGGGTATAAGGAGCTATAAACTCTCTATGAACCCCTCTAGATTTATAGAAAAGGTTGAATTCATGTGAGGAATACTCACCCCCACTATCTGAACGTCAAGACTTAATCTTAGTTCCTTTTTCAGTCTCAAGTGAAGCATGCCATTTTCTAAAACTAGGGAATACCTCATCCTTCCTTTTGATAGGATATACCAAAACTTTTATAGTATCATCATCAATGAAAGTGATAAAATAAAGCGAACCACCTAAGGACCTAGTGGGCATAGGACCACACAGATTTGTAAAGAACGAGATCTAAAGGCTGAATTGAAGAGTCAATGTGCATTCTATGCACACTTTTGGTTTTCTTTCCATATTTAAAATGCTCATAAAATGTCAAATCAGAGAAAGATAACATAGGTAAGTAGCGAGAACAAGAAAGATTTTCCATTCACTATGAGATATATGGCCCAAATGACCATGCCAAATACAAGCCATAGGTTGTTTAGTAACAGCTAATAAGTGTTCTTTCTATGTACAAATAAAGGATAAAGTGAGCCAACTTTGCTTCCTTTTGCAATAACCATAATGCCCTTTGATATACAAAAGAATTGAGCATAGACGACCACCTTGTAACCAAGGTTATTGTCCAGCTGACATCAAATTACATGATAACTCAGGTACATGTCATATTGAACTAGTAAACCATATCTCCAATCCCCACAACATCACACTCGTAAGAGTCACCAAGTCTCTACATAATTAGAGAACCATTTTTTGTGTGGTATCACACAAAAAGAAGCACCAGAATCTAGCAGCCATGTGTGCGAAAGAGAATCAGCCATAAGAGGCTCAGTTAGCACAATACTATCAAGTGTCAACACATCAGCATCATAAAAAATAGCATTAATTTCTTCAATCTTCACAGTCGAAGTAGATGGTGTAGTGTAAGGTCGCCGGATTGGCATTATGTAATTCATATTTTTCCTATACCGCACGTACCGAAAGGTCGTAGCGAAGTGTTGTATCTTTCTATCAATTAATGAAAAGACACTTCGGTGGTTCTCCGATAGTGAGGAACGGGATCGACAGACTATCTGTCTGGGCGATTTGCGGCCTGTGGAGACACCGTAGTGCAGCATTCCTTAATTCTGAGTACTATTACTCTTACCTTGTTAAGTTACATTAATTGGTGATTAACACAGTAATGGTATGTTGTCGATAATAAGTTTGTGCAACGTTAATTAGTAATTCGTGCGTTACATACTGTGAAAAGCTTAACACGAGTATGAACAGTAAATCTGTATAGAGAATTCGATAATGAACATTAATGTACTATTTGCTTGATAAGTTAAGTGGGAAAATAAGATACAAGGCCTCTGATTTATCAGACCCCTACCATCCCCAAGAACCCGAAAAGAGCTTAAAAGTGTCTGTGACGACAAACGCACTTTTAACACTGGCGCCATCTTTGGGAAGATGGCAATGGATTGAGAATAATCAGTAAGGTGGAGCAGTACATAAGGCAAGTGGTGTAGAGGTGATATATGCCGGTTACTCGGTCCGGCGAGTCGTATCCGAAGTACAGGAGAGATCAGCATCCCTGGATAGTACCAAATTTGTTAGGGACACCCCCAGGTGGTAGAACTGCAGGCCATTGAAACCCAGTTGCCGAAGAATTGGAGCCAGTTAGTCGAGATTATGGTACCAGTTCGGTGATAAATGATGAGATTCCGGTAGATTCCGGTGTAATTTCGGTACGTTCTAAAGAAGGTGCAGTAACTTCTGAGTGTACAAGGACGCAGTGCGCAATTGATGTGATACCATTTGGTCAGAATTTGAACCTTTCCGAGGATAAAGTTGTGTTACACAGAGAGATCGTTGCCGATGAAAGTATACCTTGTTTCGGTGAAAGTTCGACAAGTTCCAGTGAAAGTTCGGTACCAGTTGGTGGGAATTTACAATTTTTCGGTGATAGTGTGATACTCCCTGGTGGATCTTTATTACGTACACCACTGTTCGGGGTAAGCTTGCCTGATACCAAAGCGGAGGATAGGCTATTTGATTTGGAGATACGTAAAAGACTGAACGCTATTTTCGAGCCGAAAGGTGAGCAATCTGATAATACAGAGTCAAAAGGACAAGAGACACCTCCTCAAAACTCAGGAGACAGCAACGATACCACTAATAGCACAATGAGTGGTCAACAGCAACAACAACAACAACAGCAGCAGCAATAGCCACCTCCACTTCGACCGGTTCCAACCGGGGTGACTTACACAAAGTTCGGTGGATTTCTAGGTGATGACCCTGATGCACATGTGCGAACCTTTGAGATAAGCTATGCAGTGCTGAACCACCCACCCGATCCGGCGTACAAGGCCATCATATTTTAGGCAACATTAGTCAATGAAGCAGCGAGGTGGTTAACAGAGTATGATATCAACCATTTTGTTAACTATGATGCGGTAAGGGATGCGTTTTTACAGAGGTTCCGATTGAAGAAGAATCCCACCGAAATCTTCGACTATTTGCAGAATAATTGACAGAAGCCGCACCAGACTGTTCAGGAATATGCCACATTGTTTAGAACTCATTTAAGACAATTGCCTCTGGCACATGCTAATTTACCGGATGATGTTATAACCTAGTGGTTGATTAACGGTCTGACCCCACAGCTAAGACAAATCATGATCATCCGCTGTGTGGGGGCTATGACACTAGATGCTGTTATAGCGATGGCCCTGCAACTAGAGCATAAAGTTGGAGGATTCACCGAAGACTTGGAGAGGCTGAAAGCCAATAAGAACATTATAGATGATCCAGCTAAACAGATGTATTGCACCAAGTGCAAAAATCCAGGGCACACCAGTGCTACATGTGCCCTTAATCAGATGTATTGCGCCATCTGCAACACAACCGGACACTCAACGGAAAATTGTGCGTATAATGCTAAAGTGCAGGGATGAGCAGCTGTAAACGCTATTATACAAGAACCAGGTCAGCCAGCCACCCATTATGTGCCACCACAGATGCAAAACAATCAGCCGCAAGGATACAGAATTTACCAGGGACAACGGAATACCAATGTCAATGCCAATCGATGGCAGGCGGCTACATCAGCGGACGGTACTTCTCTACCACCACCTCGATGCCATTTTTGCGGTGAGATTGGCCACATCCGGAGATTTTGCAAGGATGTAGCAGAATACGACAAAAGGAAGAAGGAGCGTCAGAACCTGATGACCAACATGGTCTATATTTCACCAGTGGAATCACAAGCAGCAGTGGTCCAGACAAGATCGGGTAAGCAATTGCAACCAGCAGCTGAGGTGTTCGAACCTGGTATCCGTGAGCAGCAGCGAATGTATACCAAAGCTAGCAGCGAATGTATACCAAAGCTAGCAGCGAATGTATACCAAAGCAGCAGCGAATGTTTCAGATACAAGTATGGATTACTAAAGATCAGATTTATTGAAAGAAGGAAGACGTTCCACATTTCATAAAGTCTGATATACTTTGAAGAATACTGGATACGAGTGTTAAATCATCCAGGGGGGTGATGAAACATGAAGACTTATTTTCAGCCATATGTGAAAGAATGAAGATTCATACTTTCAGGTATCCCTATTTCAGGTATTCCTATATTTCCTTTGTCAGGTTCTCTTTATGTTCGAGCTTTAAAAGAAGAAGGAAGAAGAAGAATATTTGGAGAAAGTTCCTGTTAGGATGTTCCTGTTCAGGAGAAGGTTCCAAAGTTCTATTGAAGAGAAGCTTGATATTTCAGAAAGGTATATTTCAGACGTGCACACATATATGTTTATACCAAGTTCTGAAGGAAAGAGGTATGAAGGATTTAAAGGACGAAGACATGACGACATCATAGATTTTTTGACTCATATTGAGTTGAGTACAGTCAGAGATGAACTAGCAGTGTTCATAATACACTACGTTGTGAGTTGTCAGTCACAGGTTCCAGGATTTAGTTCCTGATTTTGTTTAGTGTATTTACATGACACAGGAGCAGTACGTTGAGAAATTTTTTTTTAGAAGGTAAATGCAAATATATGGATCCTAGTGTATGTTTTCAGGTTTTTGAAGACAAGAGATAGCAGGTTCAGAGACAGTTCATGCTACAGTTGTCAAGCAGTGATTGCTTGATGTGTACACTATTGGATATCTAGTTTGCATATTTTCTCAGGTATTATGGTTCATATTCAACAAGGTCAGGTTTTTTGAAGGAAAGTCAAATTCAGTTTTGAAGAAGACTTTTGAAGAACAAGTTCTGAAGAACGAGAAGCTTGTGACAAGCTATTTGAAGCTTGTAATAGTTTGCAGCTTATGAAGTTTGGAGATTCAGTCCAGGTTGTACCAATATAACATTGCAGGGGGGATTGTTGGAAAACAATGTCCCATTGGTCAAGGATTGGTCAATTTTGTCCATTCTTTAAAGCATGTGTACAGAATCTGTTCACTCCCTTGTACAAGAAAGGACGACGGGCGTCGTGGATAAGCAAATATCCTCTCAATGAGGCCACCCGAGTTCAAATCCCAACGGCAGCGCTCGCGTTCAATTCTTTTTTGAAAAGCATATCAATTAAAACAACGAACGGAGAAAACGCGAATGCATAGCGATGGACAGCACCGAATATGAAATCGCGTAGAGCTTTTCGTAGATCATAGATCGTAAAGATTTATGCTTTATTCGCTTTTGGCTAAGCTTTTCAAGAGGAACAAACTACTATATAAACACATACTTGGGTCACTTCTATTTATCCTTCACCTAGGATCAACACAAGCTTTCTAGAGCTTGGACCTCAGTAGAGGTGGTGTTTCTTCTAGCACATGGGGCAGCCATGGTGCTAACTTGAAGCATGTTGAGGAGCAGCTATGGAGTTCTTCTTGGTGATTCTTCTTGGAGAAGATGAAGAGTGTGCTCACACTCTACCTCATGGAGAGGAGGTTATCTCTTGTTCATGGCAAGAAGACTTGGTCATTAGCAGCTTGATGGTGAGGATCGCCCATCTACAGGATGTATTTGAAGATTGTCTTCTATAGGAAGATATTAGGTTGAAGATTATCTTCTACAAGAAGATGTCTGGCTACTTCAAAGACATTGGATGGGACCATCTACATGGCGTATTTGAAGATCATCTTCTACACGAAGATGTTAGGTTGAAGATTGTCTTCTACAAGAAGATGTCTAGCTACTTCAAAGACATTGGATGGAGTTTAACATAAGATTCACATCTTATGTTAAAGTATTCAGGTACATATTCTCTTTATGCACACAGGTACTACTTGAAGTTATGGAGGCTGTGGCGTTCATATCAGGAGGAGTCCTATTCGGCATAGGTACAAGAGAAACAGTACGTATATGCTTTATGCATATTTTTATGAGGTGTTTGAGAAGGTGTGTTCACATGAGTTTGAAGATTTCCGTTCACACTGATCCTTCCTCTTTCAGTCACTCATATTCACTCTTCTATAACCTATAAGGTCACACATCTCATGTATATTCAGATTACTGCCCATACATCTGAATATGTTTGTTACATTGTACATTCACTCATTCATCCATTTCTCATCACATAGAGTGGTTGAGAGATATGCTCCCACATTGTACATTGAACATTGGTATATATGATACTATGAGTAAGCGCTGGCTTACGTAACACCTTACACATGACGTCTATTCTTTCTCTATCTTTATCTCATCATTTGTATGATTAAGTTGTGGTATGTTCATGTTTTGTCAATATGGAAGATTGCTGGAATTAATGTTGTACATGACTGGAACTATGGAACCATGGACCTATGACATGAGCTAAGGGCCTATCTCACTTCCAACATTTGGTATCAGAGCACTAAGGTTTTGGTTACAGAACTTTAGATCTTTGGCATCAATGCATTAAGGCTCATTCATATCTCAGGTTCCCAGAATTCCAGATTTACAACATTTGATTTGAAAGCATCTTCTAATATTTGACATTTGACATACACACTTAATCTAGATGAGTAGAGATTTGAGAATTAGACACTTCAGTTACATTCATCAGTGTGGAGTATGAAGTTGATGATCTGTTAGCAGCCGAATATTTTTGAAGAGTATGCAAATACTTTACAAAAGTATTGTTTGAAGACCCAGACTTGATGAAGAGAAGACTACTTCAAATTCAAGGAAGAACAATGGTTTAGAGAAGATGAAGAAATCAGATCAACATCAAATCACAGGTATCAGTTTCTACTATCAGATTATCATTTGCAGGTCATATCTTAGAAGAGCAGTTATGAAGAGATTTGAAGAATTTCAAGGAATGCTTTTATACACTTTCATTATTTGAAAGTTAAAGGCTACATCAAAACAGGTATCTAGAGTTTTTTCTAGAGAGTTTTGAGAAATCTCTTTCATGGCAAGAAAGTTCATCTAAGAAGACAAGTGCAGAGATAAGATGAGTTTTTTCAGCCAATTTTCTATTGTAAGTTGGTTGGATATCAAGGTACAAATGTATCTAGAGAAGGTAACTCTAGAAGGGTAATTCATCATTCAGACAACGATTGGTGAATTTAGTCGTTTCAGACATTTGAAACAACATTTTGATTCAGAGATATGAGGAGATGGTAAAACATGTTTCTATATTCACTTCCATTTATATACCATGTTTGTTTTATCTCTTACTCTTACACTAAAGGAAGAGAAAAGTTCATTTGAAGAAGTCAAGAGTGCTTGCTACTTCAAGATGAAGAGAACAAAAGGTATGGAAGAGAAGTTTGAAGATGTTGACATCATCAGGTGGAAGAAAGATGCAGAAGAAGAAAGTCCATCATTTCCAAAAGAAAAGTAAGGCTTCCTTTTCTCATATATTTTCCATATACTTTTCCTATTTTATCCTCTACATCCAAAGACAAGTCTACGAGAACATCTTGTTTAAAGAAGAAGCAGTTTCTTGTTTTGCATTACACTTGGTCATGATTTAGTAGATTTGACAAAGAATTGCATTGAGAGAAAGAAAAGCAGCAGATATATGTTTTAACTCATATATGTATGAGTTATGTTTTAGTTGAAGCTTTTAAGCGGGCAGCTTATATGTTCCCTCAAAGAATTCTTGGAGTGTCAATACAGAGCTACTTGGTATATGACAAGTTGCAGAGAAGTATATTTCTTCTTTATCTAACTCTTGAGGTAAAAGAGTTTTCTGTAGCAGATGTTGAAGACTTGCGTTGAGGTTTTATGTTTGGAAAAGGTTACCTCATACTCAGTATTTTCAGAAACTTCAGAAAATTCAGATTTGTTGATGTACCAGTCAGTTGAAGAATCTACTTTTTATGATTGTCTAGACTTTTGGATACATGTTTGTATTCAAAAGGTGTTCCATCAAATCCTAACACTTGATTGAAAGTGGAGTTAGCCAAAAGAAAATCAAGCAGGTACTATCACATTTCACCCGGGAAAAAAATATGAAAGTTATGAAGTATCAACTTGCAGCTTTTGGAGTTCTCAAGGTGAGAAGTTTGTCCACTTATGTTTCAAGTAGGAATTTCAGATTCCTTAAAGGATTTGTTTGAAGAAAAGTTTTACAACTTTTTGAGAAGCATGGACACTTGAAGACATTCAAGTAGCAAATCAAACATTCAGACATGAAGGTTTGATAAGAGCAGATTCTACGCAGGAGAGATCATTGATCTTGGATAGATCTTGTATGATCTTGAGTATTTATGATTCAATTGTCTATCCTTTGTTTGATAAGGTTCTTAGCATTGGAAGAAGTAAGTCAAAGATTCAGATTCTATCAGATTTGTGTTGCAGAGAGAAAGAAGATACTTGTTATGTTACAGAAGATTATGGATCCTAAACTTTTGTTTCAGATACAAGTATGGATTACTGAAGATCAGATTTATTGAAAGAAGGAAGACGTTCCACATTTCATAAAGTCTGATATACTTTGAAGAATACTGGATACGAGTGTTAAATCATCCAGGGGGGTGATGAAACATGAAGACTTATTTTCAGCCATATGTGAAAGAATGAAGATTCATACTTTCAGGTATTCCTATTTCAGGTATTCCTATATTTCCTTTGTCAGGTTCTCTTTATGTTCCAGCTTTAAAAGAAGAAGGAAGAAGAAGAATATTTGGAGAAAGTTCCTGTTAGGATGTTCCTGTTCAGGAGAAGGTTCCAGAGTTCTATTGAAGAGAAGCTTGATATTTCAGAAAGGTATATTTCAGACGTGCGCACATATATGTTTATACCAAGTTCTGAAGGAAAGAGGTATGAAGGATTTAAAGGACGAAGACATGACGACATCATAGATTTTTTGACTCATATTGAGTTGAGTACAGTCAGAGATGAACCAGCAGTGTTCATAATACACTACGTTGTGAGTTGTCAGTCACAGGTTCCAGGATTTAGTTCCTGATTTTGTTTAGTGTATTTACATGACACAGCAGCAGTACGTTGAGAATTTTTTTTTTAGAAGGTAAATGCAAATATATGGATCCTAGTGTATGTTTTCAGGTTTTTGAAGACAAGAGATAGCAGGTTCAGAGACAGTTCATGCTACAGTTGTCAAGCAGTGATTGCTTGATGTGTACACTATTGGATATCTAGTTTGCATATTTTCTCAGGTATTATGGTTCATATTCAACAAGGTCGGGTTTTTTGAAGGAAAGTCAAATTCAGTTTTGAAGAAGACTTTTGAAGAACAAGTTCTGAAGAACGAGAAGCTTGTGACAAGCTATTTGAAGCTTGTAATAGTTTGCAGCTTATGAAGTTTGCAGATTCAGTCCAGGTTGTACCAATATGACATTGCAGGGGGGATTGTTGGAAAACAATGTCCCATTGGTCTAGGATTGGTCAATTTTGTCCATTCTTTAAAGCATGTGTACAGAATCTGTTCACTCCCTTGTACAAGAAAGGACGACGGGCGCCGTGGATAAGCAAATATCCTCTCAATGAGGCCACCCGAGTTCAAATCCCAACGGCAGCGATCGCGTTCAATTCTTTTTTGAAAAGCATATCAATTAAAACAACGAACGGAGAAAACGCGAATGCATAGCGATGGACAGCACCGAATATGAAATCGCGTAGAGCTTTCCGTAGATCATAGATCGTAAAGATTTATGCTTTATTCGCTTTTGGCTAAGCTTTTCAAGAGGAACAAACTACTATATAAACACATACTTGGGTCACTTCTATTTATCCTTCACCTAGGATCAACACAAGCTTTCTAGAGCTTGGACCTCAGTAGAGGTGGTGTTTCTTCTAGCACATGGGGCAGCCATGGTGCTAACTTGAAGCATGTTGAGGAGCAGCTATGGAGTTCTTCTTGGTGATTCTTCTTGGAGAAGATGAAGAGTGTGCTCACACTCTACCTCATGGAGAGGAGGTTATCTCTTGTTCATGGCAAGAAGACTTGGTCATTAGCAGCTTGATGGTGAGGATCGCCCATCTACAGGATGTATTTGAAGATTGTCTTCTACAGGAAGATATTAGGTTGAAGATTATCTTCTACAAGAAGATGTCTGGCTACTTCAAAGACATTGGATGGGACCATCTACATGGCGTATTTGAAGATCATCTTCTACACGAAGATGTTAGGTTGAAGATTGTCTTCTACAAGAAGATGTCTAGCTACTTCAAAGACATTGGATGGAGTTTAACATAAGATTCACATCTTATGTTAAAGTATTCAGGTACATATTCTCTTTATGCACACAGGTACTACTTGAAGTTATGGAGGCTGTGGCGTTCATATCAGGAGGAGTCCTATTCGGCATAGGTACAAGAGAAACAGTACATATATGCTTTATGCATATTTTTATGAGGTGTTTGAGAAGGTGTGTTCACATGAGTTTGAAGATTTCCGTTCACACTGATCCTTCCTCTTTCAGTCACTCATATTCACTCTTCTATAACCTATAAGGTCACACATCTCATGTATATTCAGATTACTGCCCATACATCTGAATATGTTTGTTACATTGTACATTCACTCATTCATCCATTTCTCATCACATAGAGTGGTTGAGAGATATGCTCCCACATTGTACATTGAACATTGGTATATATGATACTATGAGTAAGCGCTGGCTTACGTAACACCTTACACATGACGTCTATTCTTTCTCTATCTTTATCTCATCATTTGTATGATTAAGTTGTGGTATGTTCATGTTTTGTCAATATGGAAGATTGCTGGAATTAATGTTGTACATGACTGGAACTATGGAACCATGGACCTATGACATGAGCTAAGGGCCTATCTCACTTCCAACAGTTAAGATTAAGGCAGGATTTTCTGAGGCATTTGAAGAAGATTTGATCCAACTCCTGCATGAGTTTTCTGATGTTTTTGCTTGGGACTATCGCGATATGAAAGGTCTTGATCCACGTATCTATCAACACCAGGTAGTGCTCAAACCAGAGGCAAAGCCAATTAAACAATCCAGTTACCAAATGAACCCCAATTATGCCGCACAGGTCAAAGCAGAACTCGACCAGTTATTGAAGGTGGGATTCATTGTACCAATCGAGCACGCTGAATGGATATCTCCGATCGTGATTGTTCCGAAGAAAAATAAACAGCTACGTATCTGTGTGGATTACCAGAAACTGAATGCGGCCATGGTACCTGATCCCTTTCCTCTCCCCTTTCTCAACACAATGCTAGACAGAGTGGCCGGGCATGAGATGTACTCCTTTCTGGATGGCTACAGTGGTTATAACCAGGTGTGAATGGCAGAACAGGACATACCAAAAACAGCTTTCATCACGAATTGGGGTGTTTATGCTTGTACGGTAATGTGGTTTGGGTTAAGGAATGCTCCAAGCATATTTCAACGTTGTATGCAAGAAATCTTTTCACCCTACCTGACTACTTTTATGCAAGTATATCTGGATGACTTTTCCTTATTTGGGAAAATTGCGGTGCTGCTTTCAAAAATATCACGAATACCGACTATGCTTGAATCCGACAAAATCTGTTTTTACGGTCTCTTGTGGTAAACTCCTCGGACATATTATATCTGCACAAGGAATCCAAGTTGATCCGGATAAAGTCACAGCCGTGTTGGAGGCTCCAGTCCCCACCACACCGAAAGAAGTTATGCGCTTCCAGGGTCAAATCCGGTGGCATGGCAGACATTTACGGTGGTTAGCTCATTTAGCAACACCACTTAATCGGCTAATGACTAGTACTCCACGACAGTTCAAATGGACTCCAAAATGCCAAATTGCATTTGATCGTTTAAATGGATTATTGACGCATGCTCCAATTTTGCAACCTCCTAATTGGGAACGCCCGTTCCATGTCTTTGTAGATGCATCAGACATAGCCATTGGAAGCATCTTAATGCAGCAAACTGACAAGTGATTTCGGCATGTCTATTATGCAAGTCGCCGATTAGCCCCTGCTGAAAGAAACTATTGAGTCATCGAAAGAGAATGTCTCGGGTTGGTGTACTCTGTGAAGAAATTCCAGCATTATTTGTTGGGCCGAAAATTCACCTTTCACGTGGATCATGCTGCACTTGTGTATTTAGTCCGGCAGCAACATTTAGGTGGTCGCTTGGCTCGATGGGTTTTATTATTACAGGAATTCGACCATGAAGTTATTCATCAACCCAGCACCGCACATGCCTTGGCAGATTTTCTATCTCGGTTGGATTCCGGTGAAGCTCCGGTGGGGGTCGATGACACTACACCAGCAATTTACGCTATTGAGCCGGCTCGGGACGAATCTACAGAGCTTCTTGTGCCGCCTACCTACTATGATACGTTACTCACTTTTCTAACTGATGGATTTCTTCCTCCTCATACTCCCCCTACTCTATGGCGAAAAATTGCAGTTTACAGTGGCAAATTCTGATTGATTGTAGGTTAGCTATACTACATGGATCATACTGGTGTCTTACTTTGTTGTATCCCACCACATGAATCAGATTCGGTTATGGCTATGGCTCATTCAATACCCTCGGGTGGACATTTTGCAGCCGATCTTACTCACTGTAAAATTCTGCAAAGTGGGCTTTGGTGACCTACCATGTACAAAGACGTGACTCAGTTTGTGCAGCGGTGTGACATTTGTCAACGGTCTAGACAGCCATTACAGCGCCACTTCTTTTCTCTGCAACCTGTATTACCTTTGGAACCCTTTCAGAAGTGGGGTCTTGATTTTATTGGGCCAATAACACCACCAGCGACCCTTAGCAACAATCTATATATATTGACCTGTACAGATTATGCTACCAGGTGGTCAGAAGCTTGGGCCTTACGGTCCGGCATAGCTGTTTCGGTGGCAAAATGTCTGATGAAGGACGTTTTTCCGTGTTATGGATTACCTCTGGAACTTGTGACAGACCAAGGCACACATTTTGCCAACAATTTAATGCGAGTACTAATGCACACTTTTCAAATTCTGCATAAATTCAGTTCACCATACTATCCACGTGCTAATGGTTTGGCTGAAAGCACCAATAAGACGTTGTTGAGTATACTTTGCAAATTGATCGTGGAATCGCCACAACGTTGGGACCAGTTACTTCCCGCAGTTTTATTTGCATACCGGACTACATATAAAGTGGCAACCGGAATGACCCCTTTCAAGCTGGCTTATGGGTTGGAAGCAATTGCGCCAATGGAGATTGTAGTGCCAAGCCTACGCGTGGTCCTAACTCAGAAATTGTTGCCCGAAGACTCTTTGCCATTTCGGTTGGAAGCACTCAGAGCCTTGGATGAACATCGCTAGGAAAGTTTGCTGGTTCTTCAAGAAGTTCAGTTGCGGCAAGCCCGTACCCATGATCGTTTCCTCAAGACTCCAGTTTTTACGGTGGGCCAACTTGTGCTCTTTTATAATGCTAAAGCAAATTGTTCTGCTGGAAAATTTAAAATACGGTGGTTTGGTCCTTATCGGATTAGTGAGCAAGTGGGACCAGCTACTTTTTGGTTGACTACCTTGACCGGCATTCCTCTTCCTAGAGTAATCAATGGTTCCAAGCTACGCCCATATTACCAATCATCTGATCACCGCTAACGTGTCCCTCGTTTTTCCGCGTATCATTCATTTCTGTTTAGTTCCGCATTTTGGTTGTTTACAGCCTCTTCATCCCAACCACTTCCTCCTCTTCCTCTTCCGGTTCCAATGTTTCATGAACTTGAATTGATGGGTCACTTGTTGATCCAATTCTCACAACAGTTACCAATGCAATTGAAGATGGTAACAGATAGTATCCGTCAAGACTTACAGCACAAAGTAGATGTCCTAGAGGCCGACATTGCACCATTGCAAGAAGAAACTAATGCGGTGAAAGCGGAAAATCATGCCCTGCAATTACAGATTCAGCAACTTCAAGCTAGGCTTGCAAAACAAGACACCGTAATTGCTCAGCGCGATGCAGCATTGGCCGAATTAACCGCCAAAGATGTTTTGATAAATGCTCGTGATGAAGAGATCACCCAGTTAAAACAGCTAGTACAGGATAAAGAAGACGCTAGAATGGCAATGGGAAATTTGTTGGAAGAAATGCGAATCCATCTTGATGAAGTTGTGCAGAGAGGATAGCAGATGGCTGATTTAGCTAAGCAAACTATTGCAGAACTCCAAACCGCAACTGCCGATTTATTGCAGGCAAATTCTACTCTTAAAGCCAAGACGACTCTGACTATTCAATCAGAAGGAGATAGCAGGGATTAAGAAGGAAAGAGATGCATATTACCAGACAATTCAATATCAAGCTCAGGAGCTGGAGAGAAGAGAAAAACAGCTGGGAGTTCAAGCAGACCGACTATCAAGAATTGATAATCAGATTAATGATATGAGACTGAGTCGAGATGCAGCCCTTGCCAATGATTTTTATTTGCAAGAGGCATTTTTGCAAACTCAGACTGAAATTTTGATGAGTCAAGTCATTGCGGCCAGTTCTGTTCGAACTGATGCACAAATAGTAGAGCCGGAAACCTTAAAGATGATGCTAGATTCGCTAAAATAGAAAATTACCAGAACCTTCAAGTTAGCAAGAACCATGTATATACAAGGCATCGTAGACGAGCCTTAATTTTGTTTCCGTTGCGGGTTCAAGTCCACCGTGCATGCCAGTGTAAGGTCGCCGGATTGGCATTATGTAATTCATATTTTTCCTATACCGCACATACTGAAAGGTCATAGCGAAGTGTTGTATCTTTCTATCAATTAATGAAAAGACACTTTGGTGGTTCTCCGGTAGTGAGGAACGGGATCGCCAAACTGTCTGTCTGGGCGAATAGCAGCCTGTGGAGATGTCATAGTGCAGCATTCCTTAATTCTGAGTACTGTTACTCTTACCTTGTTAAGTTACATTAATTGGTGATTAACACAGTAATGGTATGTTGCCGATAATAAGTCTGTGCGACGTTAATTAGTAATTCCTGTGTTACATACTGTGAAAAGCTTAACACGAGTATGAACAGTAAATCTGTATAGAGAATTCAATAATGAACATTAATGTACTATTTGCTTGATAAGTTAAGTGGGAAAATAAGATACAGGGCCTCTAATTTATCAGACCCCTACCATCCCCAAGAACCCGAAAAGAGCTTAAAAGTGTCTGTGACGACAAAATTCTCCTTGAGAGCTCCCCCAAACGTTGCCTCTTCAACTTCAAATATTTACAACACTATGTTGATCTTCACAGCAAAGTTGTTGAACTCTAAACCATTTATTTACACCAACAGCAAGGGCAGCAACAACAATCATCAAAAAGATATTGTATCCCATCATACACCAAAGTTAGTCCCAGATTTGTTAAGCCAATTGATTTTATTCGTCTTGTTTAATACAAATTTCCAAATCATACATCGAGGCCAAGTCGCCAAACTCTAAACCAATTAACTCTTTTACATTAACAGGTACAAATGGATGTTTGCCTAGTTGCTGATTCGAAGAAGCTCTACTGTTGTTGCAAATGTGCCTCCTGTAATGGCACTTTCCAATCATGAATGCCTCTAGCTTCTTGCACGACATAAATCATCCCAACATAAATGGCACCAACTAAACCTGCTCAAACATCCCCCATCTGAGAGCCTCCTTGACAGTGTGTCAAGCGAGGAACTCCAAGGACCTCTTGCTTGCCTTCTCTTGGTGTATGATAACATATAACCCCTAAGCAATGGCATGAAATCATGCAATTTTCCCAACTTTAAGAAAACAATCGACCAGTCAATTGACGAAGGGGTGGCCCAAGTCTGCAACCCCATTTGCAGACCCAAGCTTTGAGCATATCCGAAACATTTTCTTCTCCAATGGAACAGTCCTCCCTACATTTGATGAAAATCCCCTTACTGTAAGGAAGCTCAATGACTTGAACCCTCTACAAAGTGTCGAAAATCCCCTTAGAGTTGGTAAGAGTTGTCAGCTTGCCAGATCTCTATTTAAACTTGATGCACTTTTGAGCACTCGGGCATGGCACACTTGATCAACTTGCATGTAGTATCAAACAGATCCAGTCTCACCACAAAGTAATGTATATATTCCATGTTTCACCCAATGATATCATGATGTTATATGAGCAATGCCCAAGCAGCAACAGTTAATCCCCTCATGCCTCCCCACCTATCAAATGCAAGATCATAGCCATGATTATCACAAATGGAGTTGACTTATCAAATGATGAGACGTGGATGAAGGATGATAGAGATCAAAATTCTTGCAAGATTCAGTGTCTAGGGCAACAAGCACACTCCTCCGCCCGTCTTGACTCCCAAGATTTTCTCTCCTATAATCTTGGGTCATGCATCTTCTTAAATGGCAAGCCTATCCTCTGTTGTTGAATAACTACCCATGATTGACTTGAAGTCTGCTGAAAGCTTAAGAAAGTTGCTGGAGTATCATGCAATTTTATAAGTGTAAGAACCTAATAAAAGCTTTTGTATCTATATGTAGTAAAGGATCCTTCAGGCTTTGATTTGCGTCCAGTGAAATAACAAGAGGCACCTGCAAAGGTTGCAACTCTTGATGTAGCATGACATTTTGTTATACATTATGGAATATGTTGAACAATGCATTGTTGGAGTGTTAATTTATTAATGTATTAATGTGTTTTGGTGTTTTTGATATAGGAACTAAAGGCTCGTGAGGGCGTGGAAGCATGAAAAGGCGGACATCAATAATCCGACTTTAGGGCGGACATCAATAACTCCGATTTATAATTTAGTTTGTAAATAAATCTGCGTAGAAGGTTCTATTGTTAGGAATAGTTAGAAAAATAGTGGTTAGAATAAGGGTCATTGTAGACCGCAGTTTTTGATATTAAAAGAAAGGTTTTCTATGAAAGTCACCAACCTTTAGTTTCATGCATGCTTTTCGAAGCCGCTCTCATGTAACCATTCTTTTCAACCTAATAAAAATTCCTTTAAATACATGCACTCTGTGGACTGTCAAAACAGAGTGCATGGGGGTAGATTGCACCCAATACTGCGTTCAGTCTCGTCTCTTGCCATCTCTATTTTTCTGTGTATTTTCTGTGTTTGCAACCTCTGTGTGCGTGTGTGCAAGATCCTGATAACAGTGGTATCAGAGCCTTGCACGTGTCACTAAAGAGGGATCCATTTCTGTTCATTTTTGTGAATTTATCTCTGTCTCGTTGTTCTCTGTTCTTTGTTTTGGCATAGAACTTAGGCATAGCTAAGGCATTACTTTGGCATCTTTGGCACCCAAGGCTCCCTTCGCGATTGTTGGCAGCCGTTGGCTACACGCTGTGGTAGAGATTCGAATCTTGAGGTGGCAATTCAATGAGATGATCTCGAAGCTCATTCTGTGGTTATAGCAAAGGATCTTGTTCGTGTTCATTCAGTTTTTTTATGTCTGAAGAAAGAAATTAGCACTGATTAAGGCCTTTATTAAATCTAGAAGGATTTTTGGCAAAGAGGAAAACGGGGGAGGATTTTTTTCCCTCTTTTGTCTATTTTAGCATAACATTACGTGGAGCAGCGGAACGATCTGAAGGGATTCAGGGATGAGGAGGACATAGCGCAATATCAAACTTTTCATGGAAAATCTTATGGAGAGGGATTTTTGAAGAGGGCTACCCATATGGAGTAGCGACGAAGGGAGGAAGCTACGCGCTGGGAGGTTTTGGAGAGTCCGCTGCTGCGTGGAGATTCATTGCGTCGCGGCTTTTTGCCTCGTCAAAGTTGTTATGTTCATTTCGGAAGATCTCACATCAGTTCAGAAGTTGTCAGAGATTTCATCAGCTCGTCAGGAGAGGTACTCTCACTTCAGTTCAGAACTTGTCAGTGGTTTCGTCAGCTCGTTAGGGCCATCAATCAGGCGAGTGTCAGAGAACTTTGTGCAGCACATGAGCCCATTCCTTTAGTCAGTATTCATAAATACACGATTTGTCAGAGCAATAAATTGTTAAAAAGCTGCACATCAAGCTAGCGCTCAAACGGAGACAAGCATGCTAAAGGCATAAGGCTTGTTTCACGTGAAGAAGCGACATCAAAGTCACAGGTTCGAATTCAACAACAAAAATGGTAGAAAAAGTTAGACCTCTGTGCAATGTCTGAGGGAGGAGATACAATGTCTGAAGGACTTAGAAAAAGAGTTCTGCTGTAATGGAAGTCTAGTTGAGGATCCGATAGGGGACAACAGGAAGGCGAAGAAAGGCTCTGTGTTTTTCCTTTTCCGCTTCATTCAAGATCAGTACAGAAGGAACATTTACAGATCAGGGCTCCTCAAGCGCAGTCATTAGGAAGCCATGTACTACGGTAAAGATATGTGACAGTCATTTACATCCGTTCTTTGGTTTAGAGCAGTGGGCTTTCTTCTCTTCATCGGAAAAGTAGCAGCGATAACAAAAGAAAAGATAGGACATAGTAGATTTCATCAATTGTCTCTTATCACCTCCGTATGGTATGGAGGAGTATATGATTCAGATGGGAATCATTCTTAAATGACATCACTTTTTGAGGGTTAGAAATGCTAACCTCTTAGTGGACGGAATGAACAAGTGAAGCTGTTTGCAGAATCACACAGAGAAGAAGAGATTATTGCACCACTTTTGGTATGCGCTCCATATATGTATATATAGAAAAAAAGAGATCATTGTAATGTGTTTTGGGAGAGAAGAAGGTATAAGCGCATTCAAAAAGTAGTTCACGTGAAGAGGATATAAAGAATCTAAAGAGGCTTCTGAATAGAAGAAAAAGTCTTCAATGAAAAATAGGCAGATAACAAACAGGAATATGAAGCGTTGAGGAAAGACAGTCTGGGTAACAACTTGTATTACTGTAGAATTGAAGAAAGTGGAATAGAGCCTCACATTGTTGGTTGAAAATTTCAAGTTTTGTACATGGCTTGTCAGGGAGCATTCGAGAAAAGAAGAAATCTTGTTGCGCACATCACATGTTTTAGTACCTACATTTGGAAATTGGAGCTTCACACTCATAAGAGCAAAACAATTGAGTGAATGAGTACATGGCAAACAGTTTTTGAGGAACAGAGGCTTCAGTTTATGTGCATATGCCTTAGGCACTTAAAGGAGTTTATCGGAAGGGATCGGATCAAGAACGTGAACAGAATGCTTGCTTCGATCACCTACTCAAAAATGGTGCTGCGAGCATGGACCCTAATCGTCTGCATACGGAGACTACCTCTGAGGCAATTTGGAATGCTATAGTGGCTTAGAGATAAGTCTCCCAATCAATTTCAATGATTTTAATGATAACGCTTGAAGCGCTTGATTCCACCTATGAAATAGCACGTCTTTTGTCTACAATACTGTGCATATTCTAGTTCATGGTTCTTATTTGGGTTACAGAAATTTAGAAGAATCATCAATATTCACTTTACAGCATCGAGTCAGGATTTCCTATTCATAATATAACTTCTGCGTAGAGATTATATTGTGTTTAGTTTAGAATGTGTGTGTTGTCCGTTTCTTTACTGTAAAGCTACATGTATTGTTTATCTGGACTCTGATCTTTCCTATTACGGAGTTGATGCTCAATCCCAACCCACGTTTCTTATTGTTTGTTGTTTAAAAAGTGTTGCATTATTGTTTCCAATGTTAACAGAAATTTCGTGCTTTAAGTTTACAAACGTGTTCATTCTTTCTTTATATATCTGCGCTCTTCGTTCTTCCCTAAAAAAAAAATCTATGGCATCAATCATTTCGTTTAGCTGCACATTAGATAAAGCGTTGTTCAGTGACTACTTGATTTAACTATTAGATGAGCATAGTGACACAGCAAGGTAGTAAAGTGTTGATCTAAAATTTGGAATGAGAGTTGAACATTTTAATCGCTTGATATATTGTTTGGAAACCTCTGTGGTGCTACATTCACAATAGAAAGTAAGGGAAAAGATGTCGAAATCTGCTTCATCCTTGCCTTTAACCCATGACACATTGTATGCATAATAAGAACAAAAAGGATGTGACATGTTTAATCTAAAAACTCTGAAATCTTGATTCTCGACAAAGAAACGTCAACACGCATATATGAATGGTGAAATGAAACATGTATTAGAGTATTGCGCAATATCAAAATAATATAGCTTAACAAATAAACACAAAAAACGATATTTAAAGAAAGAAATGCTAGAGTTGTGGCAAGAACTTAGTTGATTGTACGATCACAAATGAATTAAGGCATGAAGTGATTGTCTTTGAATTAACTAGAATTAGCATCGATGCTCTGAGTTTGCTCCAACCACCCGGCATGCGCCGTAATTCCAGCGGTTGACCTCATTCACCAAGGTCACTTTCTTGGCACTTTGTGTGCACCCCTAAGTGCGCAAATACCCTCCTTGATAGGAACCTGACGACATACCTGGTGAACCCGGCGTGAAAGGAGGGGGTGAGTGAGTTATAGAGCCACAAAGATTAGCATAATCAAAATGGAAGAAATCCTAGCTCAATTCCTACGATTTCAAGAAGAAGATAGGCGTCAAAAAGCCATCCAATCACTTCATGAACGTCTAGTCAATCGGTGTGGCTTTTTCAATGGAAAGAATGTCTCAAAGTTCTGCAAAGAATATGAACTCGAGGCCAAATATCTAGGTGTCGGATTAAGTCCGATGACGGAAAAAGAATTATGTGAAAACTTTATCTATGTGTCGGGATACGACATGCGAGACCAAATAATGCGAATAAATCAAACGACATGGTCCCAATACAAAACGACACTCCTCAAGCAGTTTATGCTAGAGGATCTTGATAAAGTAACTCGTAGATCTTTCCTGAGGTGGGTTCATATGCCGAAAGACCAACCAATTCTCGAGATCAAAGAACAGTTTGAGCGACAATATGATGATCTTTCTGAGCAGGATAAGAGGTGCATAAGTCATGAAAGGGTTTCGTTGTTTCTTCGAACAATCGATGTTAATGCCCGAGAAGAACTAATTCCGCTTCTACAAGATATAGACTCGGACTCGGGGCTCATAGAGTATTGGATGCTCGTCCATGAAGCTGTGATGAAATACGTAAAGAAACAACAAACAATTGAGAAATTTCTAAATTATTGGAGAACAGATCTTCAAACAGATGAAAATTATAACCATGTTCCAAGCATTTTACCAATCGTGGATAATGTTCAAGTCCATGAGGTTGTAGAGACCCCACTTGGGCATGAAGTAGATATGCATGGGCTTAACATACATAGTGATGATGGGAAGTATGAAGAAACTTCTAAAAGTGCAATCGATATAACCTCAAAGGTTACAAGATGCCAAGAGCCTCTAGATTTCTTTACAATGATTATATCTTTAGGTGCCATAAGTGGACAAAGCCCGAAGATGGGAGGATCAAAGGAGCAAGTGAAAGCTAATCAAAATCAAACCAAACTAAACCAACATCAAACCAAACAAACAACAAACATAAAACAAAACAAAAACCAACAAAATCCAACAAGAAATCAAGATGAAGCTTCCTCTACTCCGATAAACTCCTCACATCGAATAAAAGATAATCAAACAAATCAAGAAACATATCAAGATGCAAACAAAGAGATAGAGATATCTAGAAGGCTCATAGGTGACCAAATGGAGATAAAAGATGAGATACAAGTAGAGAACCTAATAAATATGTCTGAAGATCGAGCTCGAGATGCATCCTTACGTGATGACATCGGGCAAGATGTGGAGTATGATTGGATGTCACTTGATGGTGATGATCCCTTTCTAACACAAGATTCGGATAGAACTTCTGATCTAATGACTGAATTACATGAAGAAACTCCCATGGAACATGATGTTGAATCTAAGGACCTGTCAATAAAAGATCCGATGGGTAAGAAAATGGATATGCAGAAATCCACATTATACATGCATACAGAGATGCAAGAAAATGAACCTACTTATATGAAGGAGGACATGCAAATAATGAGTCCTCTAGAGATTGAAATGTGTGATGACGAAGATGAGTATGATGCTAATCTAGAGGATGTACAAATGATAAGTCCTCTAGATAGTGATATGTATGGCGATGGTGATAAGCATGATCCTAATCCTACCGATAGTCTAGATCAAGATCAAGATACTGATATTCTTTTGAGCGATGTCACATTGGACAAAGATCCTACACATAAAAAAGAGGATAAGTTGGATGGAGTTCAAAATAATGATATGTATGTAAATGATGCCACATTCCATGAAGAGAGAAATATGAATGAACATGAGGAGGATGAGAAAATACCATTGATCATTCCTCTAAATACTGATATGTATGTCAAAAATAATCATGTTGAGTTGAGTCCACACGTTGAAGAAATTGAGCATAAAGTGGCAGATGAAATGTTTATTGTGACATATGATAAATCTGATGTGTGTATTGCATCGAAGGATATTCAATATAAAACTATTAAGTCAAACAATTGCATTGATAAAGCTCGAGCTGATTTGGATGCATATGTTGAGATTCTCATACATGATGAGATTCTTGAGCAAGAATCAGTGATTGAAGAATCAATGCTTGAAGAAGGTGGACTAAGTACATCCTCAGAAGAGAACGAGCAAGAATCGATGGAGATGGATGTAGAATCCTGTGATGTCATTTTGGATAAAGAAATTGAAGATCAAGATTTTCTTGATTATGAGGATATGGATTCCATTCACATTGAGGGAGAAATATTTTGGGAACATAACAAAGACAATGATGAAGAGTTCCTGGAAAGACTAGAACAAGAAGCAGATACCATAATTAATGGGACTCAAGTAGAAAGGAATCATGATAGATTGGAAGATAAAAATGATTATGTAATATCATCTGAGCATGATGCTCACTTCTACTTGATGAAGGAATTGAATGAATCTAATCAATACGTTTATTTCGATGAAGATGAAGAACATATTCGAAATGATGCAATTGAAGATATTTCCTCAAATGATCCCAAGCATGAAATGAATCAAAATCCATGCTTGCACGGAATTTTTAAAGATGATTTAAGCATATTAAAAATCAACACTCTATATTCATGTGTGTTTGACTCATCAAGAGTAACCTCACATGAGAGGATCATGAATAAAGGAGACTATGCCCAAACGATTGAAACATGGATGTTTGAATTTTCTAAGAGCTATGTATGCCAGTCGAGCCTACAAGGAATGGACGAGCAAATGAAATGGCTTGTCCACATATCTAATCTTTTTAAAAATGATTCACGGATTGATGCGATCCAAAGGTGGATTCTTTACAAGCACAGTTTCTTTGGTGACCATATATCAAGGGAGATGGGTCTGAAGCGAAAAACCCTAATAAATGAGAATTAATAATACCAAAAGGAAATTTGTAAATAAAAATGTATATATCTTGTGTTTTTTTGCTTTAATCTTAAGATAGATAGAAGAAACCAAATAAAACTAAAAATGCAAGAAATTAAAGTGGGAACACCTATGGTAATGAATGCATGTTGGATGAGTGGTTTGAAGTCGAAATAATTCAAATAGATATTTTTAATGTTCAAATGAATGAAGTTTTTTAATACGCGATTCTTGAATATGATGCTACTAATTTCTCTTATGCAGTTTTGAGAACAGGTGTTGATATGGAGCTGATCGAAGATCTAGAGCTTTGAGAGATTGTATAGAGGCAACCACTTTCGAGTTGCATGCTTGTGTTTTATTGCAAATGGTTTTTGAAGTTCTTTCATGGACTGCATATGTATATAATGTCATTTTGATGTGATGTTTCTCATGATTTGTTTAGTTTCTATGAGTGCAGGAATGATCAAGCGAAGCCAACAGAGATGATGACTAAAGAACAAAGTCGTGAAAATCTTTTTCATTAGCTATCGTGCTTTAACCCTGATCTTTTCTTTGCACCATCTTTGAGATGCATTGCATGCCAAATATGCATGTAAAAATATATAGAAACCACGTCTTTGAAATTCCGTAGAAGCACGTCCATCTGCAATTAGATAGGTAAATATCATTGAAAAATAATAAAGCAAGTTTTGAGTGATAAGAGAGAATAGTTCTGAGTAAGGGAGAGTGATTGCATCTGTAAGAGAGTGGAGTTGTGAGTGATGTGAGCGTTGCTTAGATACCATAAAACCTTGATTTTTTGCACCATTTTGTTTCCCTTCATGCACCTAACACATGCATAAATGAAATGTAAAGAGCACGAGTAATATTTTGTTTAAAACCCATAGTTGCACGAGTGATTGCACTTGTATTGAATTGTATATCCATGATAAAAATTGAGTGTAAATCCTCAACACCAAATTCCTAATACCTCCCCTATTTGCACCATGCTGTTTTTTATGCACTTAGAGTATGCATATATAGGGCTCATTACATGGCCGTGCATAGGCACATTTGTTTTAACCCATGCACTTGAATTTTCACAATGAATTGCAGATACCGAGATCGATGGTGGTGCATCCGGAGGATGCACAGGTTCAGAGGGGGTGGATGTGGTAGAGATTCGAATCTTGAGGTGGCAATTCAATGAGATGATCTCGAAGCTCATTCTGTGGTTATAGCAAAGGATCTTGTTCGTGTTCATTCAGTTTTTTTATGTCTGAAGAAAGAAATTAGCACTGATTAAGGCCTTTATTAAATCTAGAAGGATTTTTGGCAAAGAGGAAAACGGGGGAGGATTTTTTTCCCTCTTTTGTCTATTTTAGCATAACATTACGTGGAGCAGCGGAGCGATCTGAAGGGATTCAGGGACGAGGAGGACATAGCGCAATATCAAATTTTTCATGGAAAATCTTATGGAGAGGGATTTTTGAAGAGGGCTACCCATATGGAGTAGCGATGAAGGGAGGAAGCTACGCGCTGGGAGGTTTTGGAGAGTCCGCTGCTGCGTGGAGATTCATTGCGTCGCGGCTTTTTGCCTCGTCAAAGTTGTTATGTTCATTTCGGAAGATCTCACATTAGTTCAGAAGTTGTCAGAGATTTCATCAGCTCGTCAGGAGAGGTACTCTCACTTCAGTTCAGAACTTGTCAGTGGTTTCGTCAGCTCGTTAGGGCCATCAATCAGGCGGGTGTCAGAGAACTTTGTGCAGCACATGAGCCCGTTCCTTTAGTCAGTATTCGTAAATACACGATTTGTCAGAGCAATAAATTGTTAAAGAGCTGCACATCAAGCTAGCGCTCAAACGGAGACAAGCATGCTAAAGGCATAAGGCTTGTTTCACGTGAAGAAGCGACATCAAAGTCAGAGGTTCGAATTCAACAACAAAAATGGTAGAAAAAGTTAGACCTCTGTGCAATGTCTGAGGGAGGAGATACAATGTCTGAAGGACTTAGAAAAAGAGTTCTACTGTAATGGAAGTCTAGTTGAGGATCCGATAGGGGACAACAGGAAGGTGAAGAAAGGCTCTGTGTTTTTCCTTTTCCGCTTCATTCAAGATCAGTACAGAAGGAACATTTACAGATCAGGGCTCCTCAAGCGCAGTCATTAGGAAGCCATGTACTACGGTAAAGATATGTGACAGTCATTTACATCCGTTCTTTGGTTTAGAGCAGTGGGCTTTCTTCTCTTCATCGGAAAAGTAGCAGCGATAACAAAAGAAAAGATAGGACATAGTAGATTTCATCAATTGTCTCTTATCACCTCCGTATGGTATGGAGGAGTATATGATTCAGATGGGAATCATTCTTAAATGACATCACTTTTTGAGGGTTTAGAAATGCTAACCTCTTAGTGGACGGAATGAACAAGTGAAGCTGTTTGCAGAATCACACAGAGAAGAAGAGATTATTGCACCACTTTTGGTATGCGCTCCATATATGTATATATAGAAAAAAAGAGATCATTGTAATGTGTTTTGGGAGAGAAGAAGGTATAAGCGCATTAAAAAAGTAGTTCACGTGAAGATGATAGAAAGAATCTAAAGAGGCTTCTGAATAGAAGAAAAAGTCTTCAATCAAAAATAGGCAGATAACAAACAGGAATATGAAGCGTTGAGGAAAGACAGTCTGGGTAACAACTTGTATTACTGTAGAATTGAAGAAAGCGGAATAGAGCCTCACATTGTTGGTTGAAAATTTCAAGTTTTGTACATGGCTTGTCAGGGAGCATTCGAGAAAAGAAGGAATCCTATTGCGCACATCACATGTTTTAGTACCTACATTTGGAAATTGGAGCTTCACACTCATAAGAGCAAAACAATTGAGTGAATGAGTACATGGCAAACAGTTTTTGAGGAATAGAGGCTTCAGTTTATGTGCATATGCCTTAGGCACTTAAAGGAGTTTATCAGAAGGGATCGGATCAAGAACGTGAACAGAATGCTTGCTTCGATCACCTACTCAAAAATGGTGCTGCGAGCATGGACCCTAATCGTCTGCATACGGAGACTACCTCTGAGGCAATTTGGAATGCTATAGTGGCTTAGAGATAAGTCTCCCAATCAATTTCAATGATTTTAATGATAACGCTTGAAGCGCTTGATTCCACCTATGAAATAGCACGTCTTTTGTCTACAATACTGTGCATATTCTAGTTCATGGTTCTTATTTGGGTTACAAAAATTTAGAAGAATTATCAATATTCACTTTACAGCATTGAGTCAGGATTTCCTATTCATAATATAACTTCTGCGTAGAGATTATATTGTGTTTAGTTTAGAATGTGTGTGTTGTCCGTTTCTCTACTGTAAAGCTACATGTATTGTTTATCTGGACTCTGATCTTTCCTATTACGGAGTTGATGCTCAATCCCAACCCACGTTTCTTATTGTTTGTTGTTTAAAAAGTGTTGCATTATTGTTTCCAATGTTAACAGAAATTTCGTGCTTTAAGTTTACAAACGTGTTCATTCTTTCTTTATATATCTGCGCTCTTCGTTCTTCCCTAAAAAAAAAATCTATGGCATCAATCATTTCGTTTAGCTGCACATTAGATAAAGCGTTGTTCAGTGACTACTTGATTTAACTATTAGATGAGCATAGTGACACAGCAAGGTAGTAAAGTGTTGATCTAAAATTTGGAATGAGAGTTGAACATTTTAATCGCTTGATATATTGTTTGGAAACCTCTGTGGTGCTACATTCACAATAGAAAGTAAGGGAAAAGATGTCGAAATCTGCTTCATCCTTGCCTTTAACCCATGACACATTGTATGCATAATAAGAACAAAAAGGATGTGACATGTTTAATCTAAAAACTCTGAAATCTTGATTCTCGACAAAGAAACGTCAACACGCATATATGAATGGTGAAATGAAACATGTATTAGAGTATTGCGCAATATCAAAATAATATAGCTTAACAAATAAACACAAAAAACGATATTTAAAGAAAGAAATGCTAGAGTTGTGGCAAGAACTTAGTTGATTGTACGATCACAAATGAATTAAGGCATGAAGTGATTGTCTTTGAATTAACTAGAATTAGCATCGATGCTCTGAGTTTGCTCCAACCACCCGGCATGCGCCGTAATTCCAGCGGTTGACCTCATTCACCAAGGTCACTTTCTTGGCACTTTGTGTGCACCCCTAAGTGCGCAAATACCCTCCTTGATACGAACCCGACGACAACGGGAACCAATTTTAATGTATGAGTGGCAATAAGGACTTTTAGATTCACCAAGGTGGGAGGATTTGAACCCACAACCTCACCCACACAAGGGAAGTGTTTTACCACTATGCTATCTCTTTGCGTTGTCACTCTACTTCTCTTTTCTTATATTTAACACAACTTTCATCTCTTTCTTACTTTTTCAATTCCCAAGAACAACCATTCCTTTTACATTTAACTCAAACAAACTCAAAAATTTTGTTTACATATCTAGCAAGAAGGTTTTGTCTCTACATCCTCATAGACCCTATGAACAACATGGAAGATTTCGGCAAATCACCTCTCCCGAGGTCACACTCAAGCAACAACTAGAGCTCTTGCGGCACAAATTATGAGGCGCTCAAAAGGAGATCTGACAGTGCGATGAGATACTCGAAAAGATGCAAACTGATGAAGAAAACCTTACGAGGGTGGTCAAAGCCATTGTCTCTGCCCAGCCGGATGGCACGCATTCCAAGATTGCCCTTAAAAATAACCAGTTTTTACGGTTTGATGGCCAAAAGGATGGACCTTTTATCCTTTCATGGCTTTCATAGTTTGATGATTTTTATACTGATGAAACATATGCTGAAAATGAAAAAGTCAAATTTGCCACTAACTCTTTAGTAGGAAAAGCTCAACTCTGGTGGAATGTCCTGCGGCATAGTACAGAGCATCCAACAACGTGCAAGGCTTTTCAAGATAAAGTGAAGGATTCTTTTCATCCTCCTCAATACCATTTACATGTTCGACGTGCATGGATGACCCTTACATGGAAAGAGGGTGATACGGTTACTACCTACATGGAGGAGTTCTGGCAAATTTTACTATTGGTTCGAATGCTTGAAGATGTAGTGGAGGATAGCTTGCCGTGGAAATACAAAGATGGTTTGGAGGTGGAAATCCAAGCTTAGCTTCACACCTTACGACCTACAACCCTCAATGAGGCTATATCTTTTGCCTATGATGCAGAGAAAGAATTCCAGTCCATAATCAAGTCACCTCGTCTACAACAACCATGTCAATGACCACTTTTTGTTAAACCAAATCTTCCCATGAAACATACATTTAATGCCCCATCTTACCCTAGTTTTCCTCGTCCACCGCCATCCAATTACCCAATTGCACCTATTGCTTCATCTCTCCAACCTACCAAACCACCTAGCCTACAAACTTCAGTGATGGATGCCCAACAGAAGCGACCAGGAATCACTTGCTGGAATTGTGGCAAACCTGGACATACAAAAACGAAGTGCCAATTGCAACCTCTTAACATGAAACCCGTTGCAACTCAATTACATAACATGGAGGCCCATAATGAAGAAATTCCTCCTCTTTGGACAGAGGAATCATTGGAGAAGGACTTAAGTACCTTGGTTAATGATATCTCTCTTCATTCTCTACTTTGCATGCAGGGTACTATAAACAACAAACTCGTTAAAATTCTACATGATAGTTCACATGACTTCATTTCACATTTATTAGTACAAGAACTTAAATTAAAAATGTTTCCTTCTTTGTATAAAGTAAAAGCTGCATTTCAAGGGGTCTTGAGGAGCTCCTCTCCTATGGCAGCAAGTTGATTGGCATCTTCATTGCATTGTACTAAGTATTGATTTTTTGCCACCTTCCACTTCTTCCTAAGTTCATTGGTGTCGTCCATATACCTTTTTTCCTAGTCCACTATGATGGCTTGCTCTTTCTTCAGCTGATCTTCATACTTTTCTATTCAATCATCCAATGCTTTTGTGTTGCTTTCTATCATTTCAGGAGCCTCTATCGCTTGATCACATAATAGGGCCGTCATCAATTCTTTGTTCCCGATCCGTAGATTATCGGCTTCATCCATGTATACCTTGACTTAAGATTCAAGGAGTTTACTTCTAGCATTCATTCGTAGTTTTTCTGCTTCGCTAGCCTCATATTTGCTTTGTAGTTCTCTCAGTTCTTGCAGCTTCTTGTTTTCCGTTTCCAGTGTGGTACATTTATTCTTGACCTCATTGGTTTCTGACTCTTTCTCTAAAATTATCCTTTGAGCTTGAATTAATTTGGCAAATAAATTTTCACCTATTTCTTGGAATTGATTTTTCTCTCACATTGCCTTTTCATAGTCGGCATCAGCTTCAAGCATTAGCTCTTGAGTATCCATAGCAGTTTGTATCATTTGTTGTACTACTAGCTTGAGCTGAGCTACTTCCACATTCAACCAAGTTTTGGGAATGCTTGGTGCTTCCCCCGTCCATACGTCTCTTCCTTGCTCCACATGTATTGTCTCGTTGTGCGGTTGTCTTATTTGTAGATGTACATCTTGGTCTCTCCTTTCCTCTTCATTATTGGTCAATTTGGTAGCGGTCCCTTGAAACGTGAAATCCAACAGAGAGGGTTCTACTACTACCCTTATTGGTGTGAAGGGTTCGGACTCTTTTACTGTGTCTTCTACTTTTTCTTCTTTTGGATTCTTTACCAGGACCTTGTCTGCTAGAAGAGTCTCTTTGATTTGGATGTTAGATGCTGCATTCAATTTTTTTATATGAATTCCTCCTTGAGATGCTTCCTCTCTTGTCATGTCCTTGATAGTGTTATCAGTCATCTAATTGATCTTTGTGCTTTCCATGCCAAAGTCATCGTTTACTTGATTTAATTCCTCCCATTGACCATCATCCCTTGAATCACTTCTAATATCCACATTCAGCATAGATGTTTCTTGTTAACCTAGTGTGTTTGATGATGAGCTAGAATTCATCAATCCCAATTCTCTATATCTATGAACCTTGGTGAGGCGTTTTCGTTGTTCACTATCTCCAACCGTCTGTCGGTAATGATGTCCTTGAACAATTAGGTTTACCTGACCTTCCAAATATTGGTGAGTTCCTTCCATTGCCTTTGTTAATTCCTCCTCCGTAATGGGTGGATTTTCTTCAAGCCTGCTTCTTGGAAGTACATGTGCCTTCTTTGTAGCTGGAGCTTGCGCTTCTACCTGCATCATTTGCCATAACCTTTTGGTACCTCTCATTCTCGGTTTGGAGCTCATTCCAGCTTCTTCTATTATCTTGACTCATTTCTTCTTCCTTGGAACCGTGGCAATCTTTGCATACTTATCCATTGCTTCCGATGAGGGCATCTCTTTCAAACGTTCCCTAATGCCCAAAGCATGATAGATGAGGATTGTTAAGGCAATGCTTCCGTTCAAGAACTTCTTATGATTCCACTGTTTCTTTGCTTCAAAGAGTCATTCTTGAATGTATGGAGTCATGCTAACTTGATTCCCTATTTGTTTGATGGCATGGGACAACATTTGCACTATGATTTTTTGTGGAGCAGTATATTTGTGCATGTTTGGAAAGCAAAACTGTTGGTGAATGAGTCGGACTTCCTCTTCTATATCAATACGATTGACATTTGTGAACGTTCGGGTCTTAGCTCCCCGGCTTTCCTCTTTCAAAATAGTATTTCCATCCTTTTCCCATCCGAAAACTTCTTTAATTAGGTCGCGGGTGAATTGTATGATGACCCACTCGCGTGTTGCATCTAGGACTCTTGCTTCATGTACTAATGGATCATGCAAAGCCGGTTGTAAGGTGTTCATTACATGTGTGCAACACTGGAAATCTAGTTTGTAGAAGTATTTCTGAATACCAGCTTTCTTCATAATGTCTATAGTGGATGGAAGTTCATGCACTACTTTGAAATCTTGGGACATCATGAGAAACTGATGGTCTGTGTCCATAATTTTAATTGTCACCAAGAACAGATAATCCCTGTTAGGTTGATCTTCCCGACAGTGACCTTTTGCCTTTTTCATGCTGTGTAGGGGAAATTCCAGCATCTCCTCTTGAATGGTCGCTTCAGAGTCCTCAGAAGCCATCTGTACTTATAATAAGGAGAGCATCAGCTTTTTATGGAAGGCATGTCATTAGTGATGTGTGTCTTAGTGACATCTTATTCATTGTGTCCCTCCGTTTTCCCCTTACTTAAGTAAGTAAGATCTCTTACCACATATCTTTTCATGCATTCCTAGAACAAAACAAGAATTAGTTTAGCTGAAGCATTTATTTATTTACATAGTAGGTTCATTCCTAGGGAAGTAGAATCTAGGATCTATTCCCAAGTGGGAGATGTGCACCACTAGTTTTGTTAAAGACATCAACTGAATGCATGGCCTCGTAGTGTGGCCCTGGCATGCATACTTTAGGTGCATTCAACTCTTCATGAGTGCAGTTAGACTCCTGTTGAATGTGTTGTTCCTGTTCGTGTAGCCTCTTGGGTCTCCATATCCATTTTGTAGTCGATGTGTGAGGCTTCATCTTCTCTTGGTTTTGTCGTGTTCTAGGTTTTTCCTCTTTCTTTTTTGTAGTATGATTGGTTGATATCATGTTCCTCTGGTGCCTTTGGTGAATCTCGTTTGTCTTCATGGTCCTGCTTTGTTGTACTATGTCTTCTTGTTTGTCTATTTCTTGACTTGCAATCTGTTTGATCTTTTTCAGAATCCATATGTGTTGCCGTGTTTTCTGGGCTTCTACTAATGACTTTGGAAGCCATACTCTCAGAAGTCTTTTCGGTCCCGCTTGTAATGAAGAGAATTCGTTGTTTCTCCAGGTCTCCATAAGATGAGCGACCTATATTGGTGTAGACTTTTCTGTTTCCCTCATTGGATCCTTGCAAACCCAGTGTAGATTGGCACTTCTTGATTGCGATAATCGGATAGTGGACTTCCACATGGATGGTCTTCCCTTGCTGTAGGCAACTTTAGGAGTGTTATCTTCATAGTTTCTCTTGGATTCACCATTCATGGGGGGATGAGTCCACCTCATCAACTGATGCTTTGGTATTGGTAGGAAATCCTTTCTTAGGGCACTCCTCTCGTAAGCCTTTGTTTGACTCGTTTGCTAACTCCTCTTCTAGGGTTTTGTTTTCACGCTTGATGGCTTCATGCATGCGAGGAGATCTTTCTTCTAGCAAGCTGAAGATTTCCTTATGCCCTATTTAATCTGATATATTTCCTTGAGCTAGGTGGATGCTCACTTCATTCTCAATGATCCAGCCTTGTCCTAGGATCAAGTTCTCTATTAAATCCTCATTTACACACGAGAACTCATTACTCCATGGTGGAATTTCCTAGGTGGAGAGATATCATGGCTTCTCCAATGCATTCTATGACTTGGCCCCCAATGCCTATCATGTGTGCTTTAGTCGATGTTATGGTCATTTGAAGATGTGTGATGACCGTCCTTTGTATGCAACTGAGTGTTGCCCCCGAGTCTATCAATGCATCTATTAGCTGGTACTCTGTAGTTCCAATCCCTAGGTTTAAATATGGTTGGGATATGCTGAGGTTGTTGGTTTTGGCCTGATGAACTTGATAGTTGGCCATGGGAATAGGCTCTTCTCCTTGTAAATATCGTTCATCCCTTTGCCTTATCCACTCTTTTTGTTTCCTGATACGCTCTAGGGCTTCTTGCCTTGCCTCTTCTCTAATCCTCTCTTCCTCTTTTTTTCTATTTTATGCCCCTACAAGTCGTGCTAACATTTGATCTGGCAATGGCTCCATGTAGCATTTTACTCAACAACCACTTATGTAATTAGGGAGAACATCTCGATCCAGAGTGGCTAGGTTAACAGCTCCACTTGTTGAAATCCTATTGATTATTAGATGTCCATATACACGTTTTTATAGCTTCTTGGCGTGTTGCTTCAAAGTATACACCATGATTAAATCTCCTTCTTTTAGTCCTTTATCTTTGATGTGCGCATAATAATATGCTTTTTGTCTTCTTTTCGCCGCATAAATTCCTACAACAGCTTGTATTCTAGTCGCATGTAGCTTCTCAATTTGTTCGAGTTGCTTGGACAATTCATGCCCTGTCCATTCATACTGTTTGGTTACTCTCAAAGTAGGCACTAAAAAATCGATTGGCAAGATTGCATTTTGTCCATACACTAGGTTAAATGGTGTAGTTCCAATGGCTGTCTTGTAATCCACATGGAAGGCCCAAATTGCATGATGCAATTGTTTGTCCCAATCTAACCTTCCACTATTGACTATCTTTGTCAATATAGTGCACAACACCTTATTGGAACTTTCTACTTGACCGTTGGCTTGAGGATGATAAGGGGCTGATTTTTTATGAATCACTAAGAACTCATTCATCAAGGACTCTATTACTTCATTAATGAAATGTGTTCCCCGATCACTCACTATCTCTATAGGTAGTCCAAGGCGAGTAAAGATATGCTCAAAAAGAAACTTAGTTGCGGTTTGAGCATCATTTTTTCTAGTTGCTTTTGCCTCTACCCATTTACTCAGGTAATTAGTTTCTACTATTATGTATTCAGCGTGTGATCCTTTGGTTGGTGGATTAATGGGTCCTATGAATTCAATATCCCATTTGGAAAAGGATCTCGCGCAAACCATAGGTCTCAATGGCATGTCATCTCTTCTGATAGGATATTTAGCTCTTTGGCATGTCTCACAACTTTGTACGTAGGTGTTTGCATCCATATGTAGAGTTGGCCACCACAAGCCTGCAAAGAGGATCATTTTTATAGTTCTATCGACTAAGAAATGTCCTCCTGCAGCACTTGCATGTGCCATTTCTAATATGGGTAAGTACTCTCCTTCATGTACACATAGTCGTAGTTGCTTATCCTTTCCTCTCTTGAATAATTGTCTCCCCATGATAATGTAGTCCTTACTCATCTCTTCTAAGGATCGTTTCCTTGCTAAACTAATTCCATCCTTATGCTCCCGTGTCTTTAGGAATTTCACTAATGTCTTACTCTAGTTGGGTGCTATGGTAGAGAAAGGTAAAGATGTATGATCATCCGGAGTGGTTTCCTAACATTCCGTACAACTACTGACATGCTTATGAACATCCTTAGGCATATCAGGCCAATAGACTCCTAATCGTTTCAATTCTCTTGGGTTCCATGAGTTCCCTTGTGCATTCTCCATTTGTTTAGGTGCGCTTGTTTAATCAAGTTCTTATGTTCGTCTTCTTCTACACATCTAGACAATACACAATTGGAATCTTTATGATACACACTTCTTGCTACAATGTGTAAGTTATGGAATTGTAGAATTTCCATGAGTGTTGTGGTCCATGAGCGAGTATTGGAATTAGCTTTTCTGCCCACTTAGGACATACTTCCAAATTGAACAGGTAAGTGTCTGAATTTCTTTACAGCGTACACCATCCCTAAACCTTCTTGCTCCGTAGTTGTATAGTTTCTTTCGGCTTGATTCAGTTGTCTGCTTGCATCGATAATAGGACGGTCCAAATTTCCTTCATCTGCCGGTTGAGCTAAAATGCATCCTATTGCGTAATTGGAAGCATCCACACAAATATGAAAGGGCTTGTTCCAATTGGGTGTTTTCAAAATAGGTGTTGTGCTAAGTCGCTTTTTTAGCTCATTAAATGCCTTCTCGCATTCGTTCATCCATGTAAATTGAGTCAACAATCCATACAATGGCTTGGCAATTATAGCATACATGTGGATAAATCGGCGATAGTATCCACCATAAAAATGAACTTTTCAGGATTTAGACATACTCTATACTGTCGACATTTTTCAAATATTCTTCTCTATTTCGAGATATGTTCCTGTCTCCGATCTGAGTATGTACATAAGTCGTCTACATATACTTCCATACTCTTCCTTAGGAATTCCTTGAAAACGTGACACATCAGCCTTTGCAAAGTAGCAAGGGCGTTAGTGAGTCCAAAGGGCATCACCTTGAAGGCATAGACTCCCCATTCTGTTGTGAATTTTGTCTTATGTTGGTCCTCAATAGCAATAGCTACTTGGTTGTATCCAGAGAATCCATCCAAGAAGCTATAGACTTCCTTTCCTGCAACTCTTTCCTAGAGGTGATCAGTGATAGGTAACGGGTAACTATCACGGATCGTAGCTGCATTGACTTTCTTGAGATTAATGCACACTCTCAGTTTCCCATTCTTTTTGGGCACAACTATTAATGGTTACACCCATTCGATATGTTATATCTCGTAAATGAATCTGGCTGCTAGTAATTTGTCTATTTCTTCTTTATTTTTTGTTGCATAAACATCATTATATGTGTATGGGTGTTGCTTTGATGGTTTAGCATCCGGTATCATTGGTATTCGATGAGAACAAATGGAGGATTCCACACCTTTGAGGTTCTTGTAGGTCCATGCAAACACATCTCGATAGTCTCAAATCAGTCTTATCAATTCTCCTTCCTCCTCAGGTTACACATCCTTTCCTATGTACGTGCATCTGTCTTCTCAATTTTCTACGGTCACTATGATTTTTTTCATTTGTTCCTTGTTGTCATAAGCTTCTCCTTCTCTTGCCTCTCTCTTAGGCATCTGAATGGCTATTTTCCTTTCCTCTACTTCGTATCTTTTGAAGTGTTCTGGAACTTCAAATAGGTCTGGGGTTGGTTCGGTCTTACTCGTGATTTCCTCATGGTTTCGTACTATAGGGGCTGCTTCTATTGCCAACAACTTAGTTGTTCCATCCTTGTTCTCTGCTTGAATGGCTTCTAAATAGCGTTCCTCTGAATCAAACTCTGGTCCCATCTCTATGCTCTCGTATTCTTCCTTCCATTCTTTTTTTAATACTTCTCGTGCTTCTACCTCCTGAAGGACTACCATGTAAAAGCTTACATCATAACCTTCTTGGTCTATACATTCATTCATGGTCAATACTTCTTCATTTGAGGTTTGAATGCTTCATCAGGAAAAACTTGAGGCATATACATTGGTTACTCTATGGGTCGATAATTTTGATTTCCTAGGGGCCATAGCTGAATTTTTTATCCTCTGTCTTTGCTTCCTTATGTTGATATATTTAGGTAGTGATGTGTGTGAACACTCTAGGACCGCCGGGGCACTTTCTTCCCTCTTTAGGAGGTTTTTTTCCCCCAGCTTGTATATACGCCTATTGCCCTAATCGTCTACTTATCTTTGTACATTATCTAGTAATACATTCAGTATTATGTGTTTGTGCTCCAAGCTTCTTCTTCTTCCTTGTGCTGTCTGCATGCTTCCGTAGACATCTATCTCTAACAATTGGTATCAGAGCAGGTCATCGCTTCATCTAGGGCACCGTGGACACTCCTCTGTTTGCAGTCTCAGAATCGCACGAATTTTGGTGAGCATACTCCGCTGAAATCGCGATCTGAGCTCGTTTCGACCTGCGAACGCACTATCGCAGCGCTTGTGCAGGCTATTTCATCTTTTTGTGCCAAAGGTATATACAAGTTTCTGTTCTCCAGTTTAAGTGTCTCGAAGTCTGCTACAGGTCTAGCAGAACTCGTCTGGGAAAATTTGTTCAACTTTTTGAGATACAGTCAATTTTCTGCATCAAGGTATTTTAGTCACCGGCCATGGCTGAAAGCAGTGATGTATTCCCTATGTTGGCTATTGAGGATAAGTTGGATGGTACCAAGTACCCATTATGGGCTTATATGATGCGACATGTATTGGTTGCAAAAGGATTGTGGAACATTGTGCAGGGTGTTGAAAGACGTCCTGTTACACCTCTGACTACAGGTACTGCAAATACAGGTGCTGGTGCTGATGAAGATGGTGCCGAAGATGATATTCCACAGATTCGTGTTCGTGCTGCTGTTTCTATTGCACCTATTGTAGAGCAGATTCGCTGGGATGGCAGAGATGCCCAGGCACATGCATTGATAGCTTTGTCTGACAAACGTGCCATTATTTCTCACATTCGCTCTTGCAGAACAGCTAAGGATGCTTGGGATACACTTACCACATTGTACCAAGCTAGGAATGAGGCTCGTGTTGCTTACCTCCGAAAACAGTTGGACAGTGAGCACATGAATGAAGGTGATTCTTTGGACAGTTTTCTAACGAAGATCAAAGACTTGAAGGAACAATTGATTTCTGTTGATGAGGTTATACTAGATAGCTTACTTGTGTAGACCGATTTGAATGGCCTTCCTGATTCATATCAGAGTTTTGCTTCTACTCTTCGATTGATGATGAAAGGCAATCCAAATGCCTTATCATTTGAGGAGTTAGTCTCTGTTCTGTTACAGGAAGATCAGTCCAGGCAAAACAGATCCATTATGCGAGTTGCAGATCAAGCTTTCCTGGCTAGTCAGAAGGGCAAAGGAAAATGGAGCTCTTCAACTAGTAAGCAAAAATATGCTAATTCTGCATATTCGAAGAAGGAAGATAAAGATGAGAAGAAATCAGAAAGCAGAAATTTTTTTGTAAGTACTGTAAAGGGAATGATCATATCATAAAGAACTGTCCAAAACTGGCTGCTAAAGAGGCAAAGAAGAAAGAGGCTGGAATGGTTGTTGCAGAGGCCTCTACACCAAAAATAGAGTCTGCAAATCTTGTGCAGGAAGAAGAATGGGTGTTTACTACTGTCTGAAGTTTTGACCCATCTTCTCATGAGCAGTGCATGTCTGCAATAGACTCAGATGTTCCAGTATTTTGACATTGGGGCGACCAAACATATTACCTTGCAGCGCAGTTTCTTCTCTTCACTCGAGCCTGCCCCTACAAGGAATACTGTTACATGCACCAACAACTCCTCTTATCTTGTTATGGGAGTTGGTAAGATCATTTTGACTATTGCTGATGGTAGTTCTTTCACTTTGTCAGATGCTTTATTTGTGCCAGGGATCAAAAAGAACCTGTTATCAGTTTTTGCACTAGCCAAGATTGGCTTGGTTGTGAAATTTGTTGATGACAGGTGTACAGTTCATGATCTATCAAATGGCGATGTGATTATTGCTTCTTGCATCTTATGTCGTGGGCTGTATAAGTTCATAGACTATGAAAGATCTGTAAATGATTTGGCATGTGCAGTAAATGATTCTCCGGCTATGTCAGATGCAAAGCCTTGGCATGCACGCTTTGGTCATATGAATTTTGCTAGTTTGCTACGCCTGCAGAAATCTGAAACGGTGTCCTCATTGCCCAAACTTGAGGCACCTGGAAAACATGTTTGTGAAGGCTGTATTTTTTATGCAAAGTCCATCCTTTTGTTGTAGCTAATGCAACAAGTATTCTGACGGTGTACATTTTAGCTACAGGGCTGAATGTTTCCTCATAATCAATGCCATATGTTTGTGCATATCCTTTAGCTACCAATCGTGCTTTATACCTGCTTATGCTAACATCAGCATTATGCTTTACCTTGTAAACCCATTTGCAGCCTATGGGTTTCTTTCCTTGCAGCAATGGAACCAGCTTCCATGTATCATTTCCATAAAGTGGAGCCATCTCCTCATCCATAGCTTTTTCCCAATTTGCAATTCCAATTGCGTCTTCAAAGCAAGAAGGTTCAGCATCTTGTATTACCTTTGTCAAGTAGGCACAATGACAAGCCATGTAACTATCATATGTCAATCATTGCACTGAATTCCGCATCCTCCCAGATCTTCTTGGTCCTGGGTCACTTCTCTTGTATTATCTGCATGTGCCCTTCTTACCCCTGGAGTCTTCACAGAGGGCAATCCAAGTTCCTCATCAAGACTCTTTTCTGAACCGCTTGAATCTCCATCAACATCTTTAAAACCTACACATGTTTTATGACTAGCAAAAAGCTTTTCTTTACCTTTCTTGGATGTATTTGATGAATTTGTTGGACTGAAATTTCCATGTAATCTTCCACTCCATGGATTTGAGTTGGAACTATTGCTTGGTGATGCATCCGATCCACTCATAACCTAAGACATTTCATCAGATACCACATCTCTACTCACCTTTACCTGTCGTGTGAGTGGGTTATAACATTTATATCCCTTTTGCTCAAGGGAGTATCCAATGAAGACACACTTTTCTACTTTTGGATCAAGCTTCATCCTCAATTCATCTGGGATGTGTACATATGCAATACAGCAAAAAACTTTCAGATGTGATAAGTTTGGCTTTTTACCTGTAAAGTTCTCTTTAGGTGTAACTTGATGTACAGCAGCAGTCAGAGTTCATGATGTATACAATAGTATGCACAGCTTCTACCCAATAACAATGAGGCATATTCTTCTCAACCATCAAGGCTCTTGCTATTTTTTCAATATGTCTATTTTTGCGTTCAGCAACGCCATTCTGTTGTGGTGTGTATCTGCATGAAAATTGACACCAAATTCCATGATTTTCTAGAAAACTGTTGAACTCATTTAACATGTATTCATCTCCTCCAACACTTCTGCTTGAACACTATCGCACTATGACGTGACAGTTCGAACTAAAAAAAACACAGTTTTCGTGTACACAGTAGACGGAATGGCTTGAAATTCTGGATCTGGATATATGAGTGTTTCCAAACACAACACAAGTTACAGTTTCTGAAACTGACCTGGTTTTTCTACAGGCCCCACTTTGCGGGTTCAAAATGGAGCTCGAGATCGCTCCGAAACTTTGATTTGACAAAAACGAGTGACCCTAAAAGGGTAACTCACGAAAATATTTTGAGGTCTTCTACCTTCACGCCAATTTTCATAGCAAACGGAGGTCGTTTGTGAATCACGTTTTCTCCATCCCTTGCTGCATACTCTTCACTGTCGCCTTCTCCACGAGCTCTTTACAGCCACGTTGGCTCTGATACCATGTCACGAGGAAGGAGATAGGGAAGAGAGCTCACACACACACTCTCACTCTCAAGGAGAAGCACACACACAGATTGAGGCAAGGAAGAATTGATCTTCTTCTTCTTCTTCTTCTTCTATTACATAAAAAGGAATGTACAACAATGACCTAAAAACAAGAATACAACCAGTGCAATATATAAAGATCAGTACATGAGGAAAAACCTAATGTCCGCGAATGAGTGAGCTGGCAAGGAACAAATGTGCCATCACTCTCAGTAGATAAATGTAATAAAGCTCAATGAAGTATCCCTGACATATACCGGCGTGACCACTATACATGTTGAAGAAACGAAAAATTGGTACGTGTCATCCTGGATCATCACATGTTGAGCTTGATATCTCAACATATATGTGTGTGTATGTATACACATATGCATGTGTGTGTGCGATGTGTATGTGTGTGTGATATATGCATGTGTTTATGGATGTGCGTATGTATGCATGTGTGTGTGATGTGTATGTATGTGCATGTGTGTGATATATACATGTGTGTGTATGCATGTGTGTATACATGTATGTATGTATGTATGCATGTGTGTGTATGAATGCATGTATGCATGAGTATGTATGCATGTGTGTGTTTGCATGTGTGTGTGTGATGTCTATATATGTATATGAATGTGTGTGTGATATATGCATGTGTGTATATGAATGCATGTATGCATGTGTGTGATGTGTATCTATGTATGTGCATGTGTGTATGCATGTGTGTGATGTGTGTATGTATATGTGTATGGGATATAGGCATGTGTGTATGCATGCATGTATGAATGTGAGTATGTATGCACATGTGTATGCACATGTGTATGCATGTGTGCATGTATGCATGTGTGCATGTATCCATGCATGCATGTATGCATGGGTACATGTATGCATGGGTGCATGTATGCATGCATGCATCTATGCATGCATGCATGTATGTATGCATGCAGCATGTATGCATGTGTGCATGCGTGCATGCGTGCATGTATGCATCATGTGTGCATGCGTGCATGTATGCATGCATGTGTGCATGCGTGCATGCGTGCATGTATGCATGCATGCATGCATGTATGCATGTGTGCATGTGTGCATGTGTGCATGTGTGCATGTATGCATGCATGCATGTGTGCATGTATGCATGCATGCATGTATGCATGCATGCATGTATACATGTGCATGTAAATATATTTGTGCATATGTGTGTGTCTGCATGTGTGTCTATGTTTGTGTGGTGCATATGAATGTATGTGTATGTGTGTGTGACATATGTGTGTGTATGCATGTGTGTGTGATATATATGTATGTATGTGCATGTGTGTGATATACACATATGTGTATGCATGCATGTATATATGTATGCATGTGTGTATGTATGTATGTATTTATGTATGTGTGTGGGTGATGTGTGTGCATGTCTATGTGTATGCATGCATGTATGCATGTGTATATGCATGTGTGCATGTATGTATGCAGGTGTTCTCTCTGTCTCTCTCTCATTTGGAAACATAAATGTTTTGTGAAAAAATAATTTTGTAATATAGAAAGCTCTAATGGATGTAAAATTGAGGAAGGGTCTTCCTCATGGTTAGAGATAATTTATGTACTTTTCTCAGAATTTTTAGAGCTCTCAAGTGTGTAGAAATTTAGATTAGAAGCTTAGAGGAATAATTCTCAAGTTTGAAAGGGGAGACTTGGAAAAGTATATAAGATAAGTTATGACTCATTTTTGGGAGGATCATTTGTACTTTGATGATTAATGAGAACTTGAGAGCTCTTGCCTTTCTTCCTAAATATTGGGTAAGAGTACTTACCTATAGTAGATTTTGCATATAATAGTGCCAAGAACTCTTCCATTGGGCATAATACATTTATGCTTATGTATGGGTTTCAGCCAAGAGCTCCTTATGTAGTTGGATTGTAGCATGAGAAAGTCAAAGCTTCAAAGGAATTCTTGGAAGAGATGAATGATATGATTAGTCTTGCTAAGGAAAACATTAGGAGCGCTCAAGATAGGGCTAGAACCTATGTTGTCTCTCAAAGTAGATAAATCAACTTTGAGGTAGGAGAGCAAGTCTATCTTAGAGTTCCCTCTAGGTCTGAAACCATGAAGATGGGACCTTGTCCAAAGCTATCCCCTATGTATTGTGGATCATTCCCAATACTAAAGTGAATAGGAAGGATGTCTTATCATCTCCAACTTCCAGAGAACAACCAAATCCATCTAGTATTTCATGTTAATTGGCTTAAGAAAAGACTAGGTGAATATGACAACCTCATTCCAGATAGTGAGTTAGTAGAACTTATCTCTGTTCAATCTATTCCACATGATCTTAAGAGCATACTACCCACTTGAGAGAAACAGAACAAGAGTAACATATATAAAGAGTGCCCAGTAAAGTGGAAAGATAGTTCAAACGATAGTGCTACATGGTAGTAGGTTAGCACCCTTCAGAGATAATTTCCCAATTTTATGTTGCCTTCCCAAGATTCTTCTTAAGGGGAAGGATACAGGGAAAGACCACATAGATATGAACATGTACATCGGATACATGGATTTTACTGGGAGTATTCATTCCATAGTCACTATTTCTTTCAACAGGACCTTCCAACACCATTTTTTAGGATAAAAGTGGAACTAAGGGGAAGGAATTATCATATGACCATCATCTTGTGAACTAGGAAGGGATTATGTGAACCCCCCCTTTGAATGGAGTATATGTGGGCTCTCACATGAGTGCTATGTGGCACCCATGTGAGAGAACACTTGGCAATTCCCCTTGATGAGGGATAGAGAGAGAGAGACTATTTAGCATGGGATACATGGTTGGGTGGCTATGATATTGCATTGATCTGTGTGTAGCATCTTTTGAAAATTCAAGTTTTCATCGTCCTCAAATGTGTGCTTTCCTTTGTACAAAATGAGGAGCTTCATTAGGATTCAACAAAAAAGGTGGGCTAAAATCAATGATTACTGCTACCTACCTATTCAATGAAATTTTTCATCAAATCCCTTATCTTATCAATTGTCTTTTGACTCTATCTCCACATAGCCTTTCTAATCCCCAAAAGTAATTTAATCCTAACCTTCATGAAATAGCCATAACATTTTCGATCCAAGTACTATCACTTCCTATAGCTCAATTAGTGTATTCCATTACTCCTACTTTTTTCTTCCACTAGGGTTATCTTTGCTTCTTTGAACAATCTTTAGAAATTATCTATTTAACCTATAGAATTATTGTCTATGCTAGGAATGGTGCATGTTTAGCTAATTTCGACACTAAAGTTGAGGAAGGGCTGATAGATTTGGAGAAAAGCAATCGGTTCAATGACACTTTAGGACTGGAAAGTGAGCCGGTTGACCATATAGTCCAAGAAGATCAAGAGATACCTCCCCAAAATTCAAGTAACAACAACGCCAACAACAACAACACCATGAGTAGCTCACAGCAACAACAGCAAACACCACCACAGCCACAACCACAACACCAGTAGCAACATGTTATCCCACCGCGCCTGGTACCGGTAGGGGTCACATACACCAAATTTGGAGGTTTTTTGGGGGATGATCCTGATGCGCATGTGCGGATCTTTGAGATTAATTATGCAGTTCTGAATTACCCCGTAGACCCTACGTATAAAGCTATTGTGTTCCAGTCAACCCTGGTTAATGAAGCTGCACGATGGCCTTTGGTCACACTCTCAAAATTGCATGAAATTTGGTGTGCATACTCAAGGTTATTAGGAGATCAACATAGCTTCGTGTCGAAATCATGATCTGAGCTTGTTTCGACCTCCAAACACACTATCATAGTGCTTATGCAGGCTATTTCTTCTTTTATGTCCAAGATATATACAAGTTTCGGTTCGCTAGTATAAGCATCTTGAAGTCTGCTACAGGTCTAGCATAACTCGTTTGGGTAGTTCTGTTCAACTTTTTGAGATACAATCATTTTTTTTGCATAAAGGTATTTTGGTCAGTGGCCATTGCTAAAAGCAGTGATGTATTTCGTATGTTGGTTGTTGAGGATAAGTTGGATGGTACCAATTATCCACTATGAGCTTATATGATGCGTCATGTATTGGTCGCAAAAGGATCGTGGAATATTGTGCAGGGTATTGAAAAACGTCCTATTACACCTGTGAACACAGGTATTGCAAATATAGGTACTGAAGCTGATGCAGATGGTGTCTAAGATGGTGATATTTGTCAGATTCGTGTTCGTGCTACTATTTCTATTGCACCTACTATAGAGAAAATTTTTTGGGATGGTAGACATGCTCATGCACATGCATTGATAGCTTTGTCTGTCAAACGTGCCATTATTCCTCACATTTGCTCTTGCAAAATAGTTAAGGATGCTTGGGGTACACTTACCACATTGTAGTAGGCTAGGAATGAGGCTTGTGTTGCTTACCCCCGAAAACAATTGGAGAGTGAGCACATGAATGAAGGTGATTCTATGGATAGTTTTCTGACGAAGATCAAGGTTTTGAAGGAATAGTTGATTTCTAGTGATGAAGTCCTTCCTGATAGTTCACTTGTGTAGATTGTTCTGAATGGTCTTCCAAACTCATATCAAAGTTTTGCTTCTATTCTTCGTTTGATGATGAAAGTCAATCCAAATGCCTTAATATTTGTTTCTGTTTTGTTGTAGGAACATCAGTCTAGGCAGAATAGGTCTATAATGCATGTTGCAGATCAAGCTTTCTTGGGTAGTCAGAAGGGCAAAGGAAAATGGAGCTCTTCTACTAGTAAGGAAAAATCTGCTAATTCTGCACAATCGAAGAAGGAAGACAAAGATGAGAAGAAATCAGAAAAGTAGAAATTGTTTTGCAAATATTATAAACCAAATGATCATGTCATTAAGAGTTGTCCAAATCTGGCTGCTAAAGAGAGGCAAAGAAGAAAGAGGCCGAAAGGGTTGTTGCAGAGGCATCTACACTTAAAACAGAGTGCTAATCTTGTGCAGGATGAAGAATGGGTGTTTACTACTATTTACAGTTTTGACCCATCTTCTCATGAGCAGTGCATGTCTGCAGTAGACTCAAATGTTTGGTACTTTGATAGTGGGGTGACCAAACATATTACCTTGCAGTGCAGTTTCTTCTCTTCACTCGAGCCTACCCTTGGGGGAATACTATTACATGTGCCAAAAACTCCTCTTATCCTATTATGGGAGTTGGTAATATCATTCTGACCACTACTGATGGTAGTTCTTTTACATTGTTAGATGCTTTATGTGTGATAGGGATCAAGAAGAATCTATTATCAGTTTCGGCTTTAGCCAAGATTGGCTTGGTTGTGAAATTTGTTGACGCAGATGTATAGTTCATGATCCGGCAAATGGCGATGTGATTATTGCTTATGGCATTTTATCTCGTGGGTTGCATAAACTCATAGATTATGAAAAATCTATGAATGACTCAATATGTGCAGTACATGATTCTCAAGCTATGTCAGATGCAAAGCTTTGGCATGCACACTTTGGTCATTTGAATTTTGCTAGTTTGCTATGCCTGCAAAAAATTGAAATGGTGTCCTCTTGGTCTGATACCCATTGTTGGAGTTAGACATCTGTAGAAGCATGCAAACAACACAAGGAAGAAGAAGAAGAAGCTTGGAGCATAACACATAATACTGAATGTATTACCACTAGAATGTAAAAAGATGAGTAACCCATTAGGGCAATAGGTGTATATACAAGCCGAAAAAAAAACCTCCTAAAGAGGTAAAAAGGTGCCCCGACAGTCCTAGTGTGTTCACACACACATCACTACCTAAATATATTAATAGAACCAAATTTTTTTGCAGGGTAGCAGAAGTGTATGAAGGGACCTATGTATTGGGTTCATTTCAGTTATAGTGTGCAAATATGAGGGATTGAATTCCATAAGTTATGAGGTATGCCTCCCTTCATGTTTTTATCTTCATATAAATTCCGTTTAGCTTTGATTTTTCTACACATGTTTTAGACGTTTGAGAGGAGACCGTTATCATTCAAGATCATGGATTTGTGTAGTTTGAGGAGATATGAACAAATGTTTATGGCTCACCTATCTTCATACTCTCTAGTTTTTTTCCTTTGTTTCCACACCCTACTTTCATCCTTAACTTATTTAGTTTTTAAAGAATAAAATATTCTTTGCATGCCAATGTGTAAGCTCATTAAATATAACATAATCATAATTTTTTAATTCCTTTGTGGAGATAATATAACATTTTGTACCCTTTTCTTAATACCTTATCCAAAAAATGCGCATGTTTTCCCTAGCATCCACAGTTACTAAACCAAAATCGACATAACATACTTCATGGTATGAAATCATGTATTCATTTCTTGATAATGGTATCATGTCCATTGGAGTGAATAAATATGATGGGGAGAAGCTAGTCATATGTAGGAGATGATCTAAGATGATAATAGGTCAATTACATTATAACGATGTTACAAGAGCTTGGCTTAGATGTGTCCAATCCCACAAAACCACATTGGTCATCAATGAAGCAAACGATGCACTAGTAGGGGGTCATTTTGGGGTTAATCTAACAATGAAGAAAATTTTGCACTCTTGTTTGTGGTGGTCCACATTACATAAAAACACTCACCATAGTTGGCAATGACACTTGTTAGAATATGGGCGACCCATTGCTTCAACATTAGTTTCCTTCATAGGCACTTTTGTCACTCAAGCCTTTTCAAAAATGGGGGTTGGACTATCATAGGTAATCCATATATTCTTACATGCAGAAACTATGCAATAAGGCGGGCTAAGACATGGGATGTGAAGTGAGCCAATGTGAGCACTATGGCTAGATTATTATTCAAAGGGCTATTTCCATGATTTAGTTTTCCCTTAGAACTTCTTTCTAATAGGGAAACACACCATGAATTAGAAGGTTTAGGCAATCATTGAGCACTGGTATTTTTATCATGACTCTAATAAATGGGCCCATACTATGCTCATATTAGCAGTGATGTGACTCCTGTTCCCATCCAACTAGGCCATATTTTATGGCAGGTGTTGTTGCCTTGATACTTGAATGTAAATATCAGCCTTAATTCTACCCACAAACAATATTAAAACTTCAATCATTTTGCCTTTGTGTTGTGAGCATGACACCTTCCATAAAATCTGCCTATCTTTCTTAGCTTAGGTTATTTTTTCATGAGCATTTTCAACGAATTAACCCTTTGTGTTTGCACTCTATCTTCCACTTGCAACCATGGTAACATATTTGCGTTACCAAGTAGTCCTTAGAAATGCTTTATCATAGATCACATGGAAGTACTTAGAGTGGTGTGGCTTCCTTCAATTGAAGTTCATAGATTGGCACAATGTGTCCATGCATTATACTTTTTAGACAACCAACTTTCATGTCTCCACTCAATCAACGGATCTAAAAGAAATGGAGCTGAAGAAAAGCACATTAGGGTATTGAAAAATTCAAGACATTAACGAGAGAGTTTACTTTGTGCTTACAATATTTTGGAAGAACCGTTGCAATATTGTAGTGATATTGTATTGGGAGGTCTCATTGTTGTATCTAATGGATGAATAGAAGCTCATTATTCCTTCCATTTCCTTTTTTTGTAATACTCTCAGTTTATTGGGTTATGCTTATTTTCTTTATCCATTCCTTGATTGATTGTGCTCAACATTCTGAAGATATTTGTCGTTAGTGTATAAATAGTGAACGCAATAGGTGTCCACCAAATAGCACCACAGTTTCATTGAAAAGCTTCGAATCACCACCAGGTAATACCGAACTCTCACCGAAACTCGCCGAATTCTCACCGGACCAGACTGCACTGTCATCGGAAATGTTCTCACTGGATAACGCGAATCTGTCATCGAAAGTGACCAAATTCTGACCAAATAATGCAGAACTGTCTCCGCACTGCGCCTCTATATAATCAAAAATCACCGTACTTTCTCCAAAAGGTACCGAACTCGCACTGGAACGCACTGGAATCTCGTCGTGTACTACCGAACTACCACCGGAATTGTTGCTGGCTGGCTGTACTGAACCTTCTACAACTGGACTTAATTGTCCTGTACTTCTACCACTAGGGGGTATTCCTAATAGGTTCGGAACTACCTAGGGATATTGATCTCTGTGGTATTTGGGGTATGATTCGCCGGAACGTGTTATCGGCATATATCAAAGAATTCTTCCTCAATCTTTAATCTTCGATGCAAATGACTACTCCGTTTCCCACAGACGACACCAGTGTTAAACTTAAACTTCGGATTAATTTATCTGTTTAAAGTTTAATTCAATCTGGGTTCTTGGGATGGTTAGGGGTCTGTAAACAGAGGCCCCGTTTGTATTTTCCCAAATCTACAGATTAAGAATATACTACTTCACCGAACTAACGCGTTAAATTGGATTATCTTCTCAGTACTATTTTGAATACGTTCTTCAACACACTTCCACACCAGACAGTTACTGTATAACGTCTTCACTTTTTGCGTTATCAATTTACTTAATACTTCATTAACTTCACTTAATGATTTAGAATTAATCAATAAAATTGACAACAGACTCAGATTACACAGAGTTTCGGCAACAGTGCTTTGCTTCCGGCTCTCGCCCAGACAAACAGTCCGGCGACTACCCTTCTGCTTCACGCGACTCTTTTCATTAATCTCTCAAAGGTTACAACTTTGCGCTACGCCTTTACATCATGCGTGCGACTTTTCAGAATATATATTACAAAATTTATGAGTTCCTTTTCGGCGGCTTACACTCCTCGCAAGAAGGCCATTGACACTAAGTGCGTATACAAGCTGAAGTGTAAGCCTAATGGGACAGTTGATAGCTATAACACTAGGCTTGTTGCAATGGGTTATGTGTAGCAAAGAGGCATTGATTTTGATGAGACCTTTGCACCTACATGCCGAATGACTACTATTCATAGCATTTGTGCATGTGCAGCTCATCATGGTTGGGATGTACATCAGTTGGACATTAAAACATCATTTCTGAATGGTGACTTGCATGAAGAAGTGTATGTTTTTTAGCCCCACTTTGTGCAGAAAGAGCATGAAAACTAGGTGTGCATGTTAAAGAAGGCATTATATGGTTTAAAGCAAGCACCACGTGCTTGGTATGAAAAGATACATGCCTATCTGATTGCACATGGTTTTGAGAACATTCCAATTGAAAGTGCCTTATATGTTAAGCGTGCTAATGATGTGCTTCTAATCATTGTTGTGTATGTTGATGGCATACTGCTCACTGGTCCTCATGACAAGCATATTGCTGATTTTAAGGCTGATTTGCATACCTCATTTGAGATGTCTGATTCAGGTCATTTCAATCATTATTTAGGCATTCAATTTATGCAACTTGATGGTGGAATGGCTTTGCGTCAAAAAAAATATATTGACATATTATTACAATGTTTTGGCCTTGGAGACTGTAAGCCTATTGCCACTCCTATGGAGACAGGTTTACGATTGAGTCTTCATGATGCTAGAGATGCATTTGATGTTGTTCTCTATCATCAGATTGTTGGATGCTTGATTTACTTATGCATTACCTATCTAGATATTCAGTTTGTCATCTCAAGGATGAGCAAGTTTATGCATTGCCTAGGTGTCAAGCATTGGCAGACGATTAAGCGCATATTTTGCTACTTGAGTGGTACTCGGCTACTTGGATTTTTTTATCCCAAGGGGGGATCACTACCCCCATATTTGCTTGTTTTTTTTACAATGATTGGGCTAGTTGCTATGACACTTGTGTGTCCACTAGTGGCTTTTGCTTCATGCTTGGTAGCTCATGTATATCTTGGTTGAGCAAGAAGCAGCCTACTATGGCCACTTCTAGTTGTGAGGCTGATTATAGGGTAGCTTTCACAGCGATTATTGAGTGTGTGTGGCTTAGAGGCCTTATGGCTGATTTGGGTGTTGGTCAGTCTTCTGCCACCACCATCTTCACTGACACTCAGAGTGAATTGGTAGTTGTGAGGAACCCTATGTTCCATGCTTGCACTAAGCACATTGAGGTGCATTATCATTATATCAGGGAGAGGTTCTCCGTTGGAGAGATCAACTTGGCATATGTGCCATGCAAGAGAACATTGTAGACCTTTTCACAAAGACTCAGCCTAGGGAGAAGTTTGAAGCTTTTCGCAAAGCATTGGGCTTACTTCCTTTTGTGAAGTGATTTCCACATAGCTTGGCACTTCCTTATACATGAGTGCCAGCTCCTTGTTCACCACTCCCAAGGGGGATTTGTTGATATATTTAGATAGTGATGTGTGTGAACACACTAGGACTGCTAGGGCACTTTTTGCCCTCTCTCAGAGGTTTTCTTGACTATTTCCCTAACGGGTTACTTATCTTTGTACATTCTAGTGGTAATACATTCAGTATTGTGTGATGTGCTCCAAGCTTCTTCTTCTTCTTCCGTGTTGTTTGCGTGCTTCTGCAGACATCTAACTCCAACATATTCATCTACGTTAAACTAATCCAAATCACCTAAGTTTTTAGCCACACTTAGTAGTCCATAAGCTTTCCAACAAGCTATAGAACACATCAAAGGGATCTGCTTGGGCCAGTCAAAAACTTTGTACAAAATAGACTATGTAGAGGTGTACGATATGCAAAAATTAGGATTATAGAGATACACCAATTTCTTTGCACATAAAACTGATTTCAAGAAGCCGTCTTAGGGAAAGTAAGAAACATATATGCGTACAGAATGTACTTTAAATCTCTTGAATCGGTTATGTACACAAAGAGTTACAACTGTTATAAGCAGACTATGTCTATACCTACAAGAGACTAGAGGCACTACAAGAAAAAGGGGGGCGTAGCGACGCCCCCGAATCGGGAAAAAAACGAGAACCGTCGCTTATGCGACGAAGTCGTCGCATAAGCGACGGTAGGAATTTCGGATTTTTTTTTGTGTCCGACCCTCGTCGCATAAGCGACGATAGCGTCGCATAAGCGACGCTACTTAAAAAGCGTCGCTATCACCGTCACTGATTAGCGACGAATTTAACGACGTTGTGCCGGGACTTGGACGCGAGCAAGAACAGAGAGACTGAGAGAGAGAGAGAGAGAAAGAGCGCACACGAGAGGGAGAGAGAGAGAGAGAGAGAGAGAGAGAGAGAGCGAGACCATTGGCAGGTATGCGCACACACACACACTTACACACACATACATATGTACACACACATATACACGCATAGACACACACACACATACGCATAGACACACACACACATACACACAAATACACACACATATACACACATACACAATGCATAATGCATACACATACACACATGCACACATAATGCATACACATGCACACACATATACACATGCACACACATATACATGCACACACATATACATGCACACACATAATGATGCATTCACACACATACACATGCATACACACATAGACACACATATACACTTACACATCCATACACACTCATAGACACACATTCATACACACACACATCCAAACATACACACTCATAGACACACACATACACATAGACGCGCACACACATAACACACATAGACGTGCACACACATACACACACATATACACACACAGACACATACACACATAATGATGCATCCACACACATACACATGCATACACACATAGACACACATATACACACACACATATATGCATACACACACACATAGAGAGACATACACACACATACACATACATGCATACACATACACACATAAACACATACACACACATAGACACATACACACATAAACACATACACACTCATAGGTACACACACATACACATAGACACATACACATAGACACACACACATATAGTATATACACACACATGCACATGTTGATGTATGAAACACCACAAGAAATGAATTAATGTGACACTAGAACACCTCTATGGTCACCATTAACTCATTGCCACTCCAAACTTTGAGAAATGATAGCCTAAAGTGAGAACTTTGCTTCTACAGAAATTCCTAGTCACCGAAATGACATACCTTCAGTATTTTGCTAATTTCTCCTAGCTCAAGTATTATTTCTCCATGAAACTTTATAGGCTAAAACTAGAAGAGTAGAGCTTTCCAACAAGCTATCATATGCATCAAACGGATCTCTAGAACTCAAGTTATGGCTCTCACAAGATGACCCTGTATGACCTTCCAAAATTGGAAATCTTTCCTGTTATAGTAAGAGCGCCTGTTTAAAATTAGAATTCGATACTTAGCATCGACTTGCAACGAGAATTCGATGCCGGGCATCGACTTGGGATGTTTTTGACCACTTTTCAGCAGGGATTCGATGCCGGGCATCGACTTCCCGTATAAAATCTTGACCTTTTGGACACCAAAACTATAGGTGATTTCATGCACACTTAGAATATGACTTATCAACTGGAATTCGATGCCAGGCATCGAGTTGCTCCAACAACATCATGTTTTCAAACACTTCAGTACTGAATGAAAAGGATAAATGAAAATATGACTTATCAACAGAGATTCGATGCCAGGCATCGAGTTGCTTGGAAAACTTGATCTTTTTAACTCATCACACAGTAGGTAATTATGGAGATGATGGAGAGAGACTCATACACAGAACTTTACTCAATTCTTTCTCATAGCTATGAAAACTCAGAAGTTTTACAGATGCTTTCTCACTCAGAGAATCCCGACTATACACAATCGTATAAATGAACTCCTTCTTCTACTTCTTCTCTCTATTCTCTCTCTCTCTCCGCGTCAGTTGATACAAACTAACTTATATAGATTTTCGTATTCTCGTGATTTTAAAAAACTTCTAGAACTAAAGTGAACTAACTTTACAAATATGATACATTTGTGAATTTTTCCCTTCACATAGGCATGGGGTTTTCTTCCTAAGATTTGACCTTCAAATATATGTCCAGTTAGTGATTGTTTCTCCAACAGCTCCCCCTCAATCACTAATTGACATTCCCTGTTTCTTCATATCATCTTCTTTTCTTTTACTCCTGCCATGCTTTTGAATCTGCTGGTCTTCACACCATCCAAGATCTTTGTCATTATGTCTGCTATCTGATCTTTAGTAGAAATGTACTCCACTTCAATCTCCTTCTCCATTACCTTTTCTCTGAGAAAATGATAATGTATCTCTATGTGCTTTATCCTTGCATGAAATAATGGATTTGCTGCAAGATAAAGTGAACTCATATTATCTCCATGTATTGTAGGTGTACCTTGATCAATGCCTAAGCTCTTGAACAATGTCTGCATCCATATGACTTCCTTAGCTGCTTCCACAAGTCCTTTGTACTCTGCTTCAGTTGATGATAATACTACTGTATGTTGTTTCTTTGAACACCAACTTACAAGCTTATCACCAATGTATATCATGTAACCATGAGTTGATCTTCTGTCATCCTGGTTACCTGCCCAATCTGAATCACTATAGGCTCTCAACTTCAAATCTGATGTAAAAGGATAATATAATCCTTCTTTTATAGTTCCTTTGATATATCTGAGAACTCTTTGACCTGCAATCCAATGTGGGTCCTTTGGACAATGCATGAACTGTGACAAAACTCCCACTGCATAACTAAGATCAGGTCTTGTTAGTGTAGCATAAATCAAACTACCCACAAGAGATTGATACTTCCTCATATCTTTGTATTCTGCACCATCATATTTACTGAGCTTGTGATTAACTTCAAGTGGAGTTGAAGCTTCTCTGCAATTTTCCATATCAAACTTCTTCAATAAATTCAGAAGATACCTTTCTTGTGATACATATATGCCATGATCTGTATAAGTAACTTCCATTCCAAGAAAGTATGACAAATTTCCTAGGTCACTGATCTTAAACTCTTTCTCAGGTAATCTCTTTACCTCCTTGATTCCTTCATCTGAAGTACCTGCAAACAAAATCTGGATACCTGGAATCTATAAACCCTTGAGGTTGTTCCATGTATACCTCATCTGATATGTATCCATTCAAGAAGGCATTTTTTATATCCAATTGACTTAGGGTCCATCCTTTTGAAGCTGCAATAGCAATGATTGTCCTTATAGTTGACATCTTAGCTACGGGACTGAATGTCTCATCATAATCTATGCCATAGGTCTGGGCATAGCCTTTCACCACCAATCTAGCTTTGTATCTGGCTATACTTCCATCTGCAAGCTTCTTCACTTTATAAACCCATTTATTTCCAATTACTTTCTTACCATTTGGTTTAGGAACAAGTTCCCATGTCTTGTTCTCCTCCAGTGCATTGAACTCTTCCTTCATCGCTTCTTCCCATTGCTTCTTACCTTTAGCTTCATCATAGTTCTGGGGTTCTTCATCATCTTTGACCATATATGCATAGTTCTTCTGAGTTATGAAAGAAGTATCATAAGAATACCTTTCTGGTTGTCTTCTAGTCCTGCTTGACCTTCTTGGTTCACATTCTTCATATGTGTCTGGATACACCTCTTCATCAAATATAGGAGCTTCTTCATTTCTTCTTGTTAATCCACTTGTGGATGTACTTGCTTGCATATAGTCTTCATCTCTATTTACCTGCACAATTGATTTTCCTTTCTCACATCTTCTTACCTCTTCTTCAAATTCTTCAGCTGTATGACTTTGATCTGCATACCAACTTTTCTGTTCATCAAATGTAACATCTCTAGAAACAAGAAATTGTTTGGTTAAAGGATTCCACAACCTGTAACCCATCTGCTTTTCATCATAACCAATTAACACATATTTTTCTGCCTTTGGTTCAAGTTTATGCCTAAGTTGTGATGGCACATAAGCATATGCAATTGATCCAAACACTCTACAATGATCTAGTGTTGGTTTCTTACCCCACCAAGCTTCATATGGAGTCATTCCATTCAGAGCTGCACATGGTAATCTATTCACAAGATATGTAGCTGTATTTACAGCCTCAGCCCAAAGATAATTTGGACAGTTCTTCTCCTTTAGCATAGGTCTAGCAAAATTACTTTGATGGGACAGGAGATCCCTATGACCATGTCGCAGAATTCAAGCAAGTACTAAGAGCCGAACAAGTTGAAGACATGTTCACGCAATACAACGCATTTGGACTAACGTTAAAGAATACAGCTTTAACTTGGTTCCAACCATTGCAACAGAGGCAATTTAGAGACATCCATCACTTTTTAGAGTCATTCATCACCGAATTCTCTAAAAGTGGGATTAGACATGACACGTCTTCGTTGATTCATAGCTTTAAACAGACTCCTCAAGAAACAGTAAGACTGGCAGGACGTAGGTTTAGACAATATGTTGAACGATGTCCAATGCAAGAGCTACCCTCACAAGCCAAGCAAGTGTCATTGTTTTTAGACGGCTTGTTGAGCTCTAAACTGCGCTCCTACGTGTACCTAAAAGAACCCAGAACGCTAGAGCAATGTGTAAGAATTTGTATAGACATTGAGGACAACTTAGGAGACGAGTTGGAACTCTCAAAGGTCTATAAGGATTCAGACTGTTCATCTCTAGCATCCACAAAATTGTCTAGCTCAATAGAAGACCTAGCAGAAAAAGTGGCCCAGAAACTAGGAGTTTCTAGTAAACCTAGGGTGCTAATGAACAAGCGTTGTTACACCTGTGGTGGTGATCATATGGCAAATGTGTGCCCCAATGCACCACAACCACAAGCCAACCCTAGTGGCCAATATTGTACAATTGAGAGAAGATACACGAATCATACGGCTCAGGACTACCCGTACAACAAACAAACTGTGAGACAGAACTACCCGCAAGCATACGCACAGCCAGGTAGCTATCAAGGCCATTTCAATGCTCAGCCTTATTACTATAGGCCTCCTCAGAACTACCCATACCAGGCTCAACAGAGACCTCAACCTGTCTTAGCTCAGTAGCCACCCCCACCAGCGAATGTCATCTCAGTCAAATACGCTGCTGCAGAAGAGAACCTAAGTAGGGCCTTAGTGCCTTCTTCACCTTTGATCACGGAAAGTGACCCGAACTCAAACAGTTTTGGCTCTACGCATGTAGATAGTCCACCCGCATATTACACGGAGTCACCAGAAGACGTGGAGACATATCATTACGATAGTCCACCAGTGGAACCTAGTTGGGAGCCCGACTACGCTCATGTGATGTACACAAACCCAAATCCACGGCCCCAATTGAGACAACAAAGACCACAGGGCCCTAGAGGACCATGCTTTAGGTGCCAAGGAGATCATTTCATAAAGGATTGTCCACATCCCCCGATGGCAGGACAGTCACAGTACTATAACATCCAAGGCTTTTGTGCTGATTGTGGCAAAGAGCACATAATCAAAGATTGTCCTAAAAATCCAGTTAACGCTTCGAATGTGACACCGATCAATGTGATAGGTATTGTAAATAACGCAGATGGATCCAACCCTACATACGTGCCTATCCAAGCTATAACAAGAGCCCAGGCGCTCTTACAGAACCAACAGCTTAATCAAGAGAAAGCAGCCGGAAGTAGTGAAGTTGCAGAATCTAGCAGTAAAAAGACAAAATCTTGGAAAGATTCTAGAGAAAGAATAAAGAGAAAATGGAGTAAAAAGATAACTGAGTTGGAAGGAAGTTTAAAGGAATCTAGAGCCAAAATCCAAGAATTGACTTCACAGGAATTGAATCAAGAGAATCCAGCTCAGAAATCAGGATCAGTTTTAGCGGAACCCATACCAGAAAATCTAGACACGATGTTTCGTGCATATCAGGCTAGATTAAAAGAGGGACCTCAGGTAGCTGAAATGAGCAAAAACTACCCACGAGCTGATCTAGAAATTGAGAAAACTAAACTTTGCATGAAGATGGTAGAATTAGCACAAGCTTTGTTCGAAGCCTCTAGATATCTTAATTGGAATAACATGGCAAAACCGGAATTACACTTTCAAGGACTAATGGAGAGGCTAGAATATTTGATTGACAGCAAAGAGAAAAAGGATCAGCCTAGGAACCCTATTGTCCCAGAAACACAGGAAAGGAATGCACCATCCCTGTCTCAAGTACCCAACTCAGAAAGTCAAGACAACCTGTCTTCCATACATAGGTACTCACATGAATTTTTGAGAGAGATCCAAGAAGAGAAATGGAGAAAGGAACAAGGAACCCATCCTCCTATTCAAGAAATAGACGACTTGCAAGAACAATTTCCCCAAGACATTCCCTCTATATACGATGATGTAGAGGAAGAACAACTGAGTGAACACACAAGATTTGAATCTAATTCTTTACAAGAATTACCTCAGTTCACAGGACCTTGGGAAGCAAAGTCTATTAATATGAGAGCACCCACGATAATAGTGAGGAATGAAGAATCAGTAATCCCTAGAAACACGGAAGTGATCAAGAACACTAAAGTACAATGTAATCTCACTCTAGAGGAGTTGTTAAAGGTAAAACCAGAATTGTGGAAACATGTAGCAAATCAATTCCCCGAGCTTGCTACTACTCCCTCACCAATAGGATCACAAAATAAGGTACCAGAGATACCCGTAGAAAAGATTGGAGATGTAAGCGAAGGAGAAGAAGGTAACACTTATCTTCCGATAACCCATCAGGGCTACACCACGAAAGCCATCTTAGATTCAGGAGCCGGAGTAGCCATAGCTACCACTGCTTTATGGAAACGTTGGGGTAAGCCAACATTAAGACCCACCAGGATGAAGCTACAAATGGCTGATGGACACATAGAAAAACCATTAGGCTTACTAGAAGGCATATCTCTCACCACTTGTGGTGTAGAATTTGAGCATACCTTTGCCATTTGTGACTTTGCAAAAAATCATGCTTATGAGATGATATTGGGACGACCATTCATGCGTCAGTTGCAAATTGTACAAGATTGGGGAACTAATTCGTTGTACTTGCAACATTTAGGAGTGACTACCAAAGTCAATCTTAAAGACTATTCACATAGAGATGTACCCCCAATACAATGGAATACCATCCATAAGACACCAGTAGAGACTGAATCCGTGCACTCATTAGAATCCGATCCTTCTTGGTTGCATGAGGATACTCACTTATGGATGTGTAAAGTTGCAAAACAAGAGGAAGAAAGATTAGAAGCAAGGACCTTAGGTGCAGAACAACATCCACGAACCCTTCAGGATCCAGCTTATGCACCTGTAGTATTCCCAGACGAAGAGTTTGAACCCCATGGTTGGGCAGAAATCCTAGCAACCATGGATGTAGCCATCAATGAAGAACAATGGACTCCCCACTGTGACGAGGATGGCTATGACATTTCAGTATTCACAATAGAGCCAATCATGTGCGATGCGATTTTAGAAGAGTGTGAACCTAACACTGATGCATTTGAGGATGCAAGCGATTTTGATTTAGAATCAATTATCATGGACTCTCCATTTGCATCAGAGGAAGAATATTTCTACGAAGTAGAGACTCACCCTCAGAGACACGAAGAAATTACGAATGAGGTGAGGTTAGCCACTCAAGTAACTACTAAGAGTGAAGGCAAGAAAAGAAGAAAGAAAGAAACCATGTCAGAAAAAGAAGAATCTTTATTTGAAGTACCCGAGAACTTCAAGAAATATGAAATCGAAGATAGAAGAATCATGGTACGAATGCCTAATAGAAAGGCGAATGACGGACAAGTATATGATAACCGAGAGAAAACCAAGAAAATAATAGTTGCTATCGAAGGAGAAGAAGAAAAATGTACATACATAGGGCATGATTTGACGAAGGAAGAAGAAGAAGAGCTAGTTGCCCTATTGCGCGAATATAGAGATGTTTTTGCGTGGAGTTACAAAGATTTGAAAGGAGTAGATCCAGATATATGCTCTCATAGAATCCCTATGACTCCAGATGCAAAACCGACAAAACAGAAACCGTACACGTATAATGATAACTATGCTGCAAAGATTAAAGAGGAGATAGATCGCTTGATAGAAGCAGGATTCATTTACGAAATTGAGCATACCGAATGGGTATCCCCCATTGTGGTTGTGCCCAAGAAGAATGGAAAATTGCGTGTGTGTATTAACCTTACAAAAGTTAATGCCGCCACGATTAGAGACAGTTATCCTCTTCCTATCACAGAACATCTATTGGAAAGAGTTGCGGGCAAGGAAGTTTACAGCTTTCTTGATGGATTTTCAGGCTATAATCAAGTAGCCATTGCTCCAGAAGACCAACACAAGACGGCATTTGCCACTGAATGGGGTATATTTGCATTTCGTGTGATGCCATTTGGCTTAACAAATGCACCCGCCACTTTCCAGCTAAGACAGACACATATCCCAGAGTTAAGACAAATATTTGACAAATGTCGAGAATATCAGGTTTGTTTGAACCCAGAAAAATGCGTTTTCATGGTCAGACAAGGCAAAATTCTAGGACACATTGTGTCAAAAAATGGAATCTCTACGGATGAAGAAAAGGTGAAGGTAATTGCAGAATTACCTAGACCAACTAATGTGAAAGAGGTACAGGCATTTATGGGCCATTGCGGTTATTATAGGAGATTCATACACATGTATGCAATCATAGCCAAGCCTTTGTACTCTCTTTTAACCAACTTTGAATGGATAGATGAATGTGAAAATTCATTCAACGAACTTAAACGACACTTGTGCTCAGCACCTATACTGACTACACCAGATTGGAGTAAGCCATTCCATGTACATGTGGATGCATCCAATTATGCCATAGGATGTGTGTTAGCACAACCCACGAATGAAGGTAACATAGATCTCCCCATAGCTTACGCTAGTAGACAATTGAACGCAGCAGAAAGAAATTACACCACGACGGAACGAGAAGGATTAGGGATGATCTACGCAGTAAAGAAGTTTAGGCACTATTTGTTGGCAAACAAATTCAAGTTCTTTACAGATCATCAAGCCCTATTGTACTTAGTCAACAAGCCATGTAACACCGGACGACTAATACGTTGGTTTCTATTACTCATGGAGTATGATTTTGAAGTCGTAGTCAGGAAAGGAAAGACACATCTTAGAGCTGACCACCTTTCAAGATTAACCCCAGGAGAAGCTCCTCAAGGAGTAGCGGATGATCTACCAGATGCATACTTGTTTAACCTTGAGATAGCACCAGAATGGGCTAAGCCTATAGTCCCTATCCTCACATATGGACCCAAGACTTCAAGGATAAAGATCAAAGAGGGAGAGATTACCAAGTCTCAGAGATACCAAATAATAGTAGGAAGCATATATAAACAGGATAATCAAAAGATTCTTGCTTGTTGTGTAGATGAATCAGAACATGCGAATTGGTTGCAATTAGCACACATAGGTGCACTAAAGCAACATCATTCGAAAAATCGAACATTACAGACTCTGCATAGACTAGGAGTATATTGGCCTACGATGGAAGCAGATGTCTACAAGTTGTGTAAAGAATGCCATGCTTGTTGTGAAAGACCACCAGTAGAGCATGCTACATTATATCATGTGTCTCTCACACCAGACTGGAGTGAACAATTAGTGACATACTTGAGGACGAAGACATTCCCTCAAGGAATGACCTTAGCACGACAACGCAGTCTAGAGCAGGAAGCTCAAGATTATTCACTTATTGGCGATAATCTATACAAAAGAGGACGAGATGGATATCTACGACAATGTGTTCATGAGAGCGATTATCTGAGCATACTAGAGACTGCACACCAAGGTGTTGCAGGAGGTCATTTTGGACCCGATAGGATAATCAAAGCCATCCTCTTTGCAGGATTATGGTGGCCCACTCTTCACATGGATGCTCATACCTATGTAAAGAGATGTGATGTGTGCCAAAGAACTCAGTTTCCTACTCGCAGAGATGAAATGCCATTGAAACCCATGATGGGCGGACGTGCATTTTCAAAGTGGGGTATAGACTTTGTAGGACCCATTAACCCCCCTGCAAAAGGTACACATGTGGAATACATTATTGTTGCCACAGATTATCTTACGAAATGGGTAGAGGCAAAAGCCACGAAAAAGAATGATGCACACACAACTGCAAAATTCTTATTTGAGAATGTCTTTACAAGATATGGATTGCCTATAGAGTTAGTGAGCGATCGAGGCACTCACTTTCTAAACCAAGTCATTGAATATCTATTACAGGATTTTATGGTGATTCACAAGAAATCCGCACCATATCATCCTCAGGCCAATGGTCAGGCTGAAAGCACTAATAAGATCCTTTGTAACGTACTGACGAAACTCGTGAACAACAAACGTTCAGATTGGGACAAACAATTACACCACGCTGTTTGGGCATATCGAGTGGCCTACAAGACCGTACTCAATGCAACTCCCTTTTAGATGTTTTTTGGTCAAAATGCTGTGCTTCCTTTGGACTTCTTGATACCGACCCTTAAGGTTGCACAAGAACATCAGTGGACCAGCCATGAATTATCAGCGAGGATAATGGACTTGGAACGATTAGGAGAAACCAGGCTAAAGGCAGCAGCAGGCATATACGCAGCGAAGAAGCGACAGAAAGCATATTTTGATGCACATGTGAAAGATAAAGGCCTAAAAGAAGGAGATTTAGTTCTAGTATATACGCTAAAGCAACACGCACGTAAGTTAGAAAAGCGAGGTTATGGGCCTATGATCATTAACAGACTCTCAACAAGTGGAGCAGTACAGTTAGCCACCTTAGAAGGAAATATAATGCCTAATTATATTAGTGGCTGTAGGGTCAAGTTATATCAGGAACCTCTTACTGAGGATATGCTTAGACGACTCACGTTGGCAAAGAAGCGTAAGGAGGAAGAAAATAGAATACGAGCGGAGGCTCAGGCAGAAGCAATAGAACGCATTAAACGCATGAAGTTAAGAAGACAAGGACTAGGGAGAGAACATTATAACCATCTAGAAACTACACCCAGATATCCCATGGCCATGTGTCAAGTAAAGTCAACCATTCATCCTAGTATAGTGGACAGGAGACCATTCATTACAGTCAGGCTAGAGCACGACAACCCTTGCCAAGAGCTCAAGGCTTTAATTGACTCAGGTGCTGCGACTATTGCTATTAGATGTTCCCACTATAAGGATTCAGGAATAGAAATGCGGCCAATTGAGGCATACCTCATAGGCCTAGGAGGCATGGAAACCCCTTGCATGGGTGAGGTGGACCTTCCTATCCTCATTAAGGATGTGACCATGACAGCGAAGCTACTAGTATGCCATGATGACAACCTGATAGAACCCCTAATCCTTGGCCAAGATTGGCTATACGATCACTCAGTGGACCTAAATCTTAGACAAGGCTCCTTACAGATTGGAACCTTAGACCAGAAGCGAGTGATACCGCTTGACTTCCCTAATTGCATTCTGATTGAGGTTTGTAACCCTAGACCCTATGAAACGCATGCGACGGAAGACCGGAAGATCTCGGGTCAGATCAGTCACGTTACGTCTACACCAACCCACTCGGGCTTGGCTAGAGACTATTGTCAATCAGAAGGACGACAGGCGATCTTCCCTGGGGCTTCCTACAAACTAGAAGGGGCAGCTACCTAATCGCTAGGGCAGATGGACACAATCAGCGGTCAGGTGGGTTGAATCAGCGGCCAAATGAGCACAACACCCTGCGGTGCTCATCCTTCCAAACTTGCTGCGGACTGGCCTAGATTAAAGATAAATAACGAATCACTTCCTAATGGGCAGGTCACGCAAGTGTTGGATCTCCCTTCTTTTCCAAAGCAGACGTCCAATGGACCTCTCAAACCCAACCACGAACGAGTCAACTACAACAGAGGAACCCAGACCGACAACACCACCAGGCAAGGCAAAGAAAGCAGAAGTATCAACATCACAGAACAAGTGGCACGAGACAAATATGGGTGCCAAAAGGACAGCAACCACAGGCTATTGGCAACACTGGAGACGAGAACAGGACAAAGTTTCAACAAAAGCAGAGTCAGCATCCAAAGTCCCCTCGATCTTCTTCTACAATTACTCGACAGATTTGGATCGCCAAGAAATACCTTATCCATAGACCCACACCCATGCAGATTTGGGTACCCAAACAATGTATTATAGCCCCACCCTCAAGCCATGTAATATATACCCCTCAGAAATCTTTCCATCCTTCAATACCACCAAACCCGATACCACTTTTCGTCCCTCAGCAGAAACACACCACCCACTCCAAGACTCTTAACAATTCTCCCACCCCGTTTAAACTCCACCCTTGTAATAATTCACCCTCAACCAAACCTTGTATAAATTCATACACCCAAACCCCACATCATGCATAATAAAAGCTCATCAAGAATTGTAGGCATAATCTGAACCATGTAGGTGTCTAGAGACCTACATTAGCTCTGCAAAAAGATCATTGCATCAATCACTTCACGACACTTGGCTACACGGGTTACACATCGGTTATGGAAAGGGATTGCGGTCTCACCTTATTGGGATCATAATTAATTTCCATGCTAATGTGTTAATCTTTTGTAGCAGATCTTTTCCATTAGCTCATCAGTCATCATGCAAACCGAAGCAGGACCATCAGAAGCTGGCCCAAGCACACCAATGGCCAATATTGGAGAATTACTCGCAGAATCTTATCCTACGATGCAACCACCAGAGTTTCAAGGTTTTCCAGGACCCATGCCAATCGATGATCCTCCTAGAGGATATACTGAGAAGATTCATCGTAATTCTCATTGGTTTCAAGGCCTAGCAGGACCATTAGAAGACGCTGATTTCATATTTGAGGCCAATTTGGCATTTGATCTTCGCACATGGACCAAGTACCAGTTCTTGTCAAGAGAATTTGAAGGACTGCAGAATACACAAGATTTAACGCACGTTTGGGCACGAGCGGGATTTACAGAATACTTTAGTGACCCTCTGCCTAAACCTGATTTTTACAGATGTTTTTACTTGGTAACCACCTTAACGGCTTCAGAGAACAAGGATCTACTCGGCACATTCATGTTACCATCCTTGGTAAATGATCCTCCATTCAGAAGGTTTTATTTGTCTAAAGATTTAATTCGCGCAGCTCTGAAAATACATGGAACACACACTCCGACGGAGACAGAACGGCTAGTCCCAGAGCAGATGAAACGTGGTGACGTAACTAAGTGGAAGGATATTTCAACCATAACCCCTGAGCTTTCCAAGCCATTACGGATATGCATGCAGCACTTTGCTTTCCCAGCTCAGGATCGTTTTACCATGCCCCACAAGAGAATCTGGTTTGGTTTATACTTAGCATGTACTGGACCGCAAACGGTTGATCTAGCCAGCTGGATAATTGATCAGCTCTATTTGGCACAACATAGGTGGGAGCGAAAGAAGGTAATCAATGGATGTTGCGCCCTCACCAGGATCATATATATGTGCTTGGCGTATGACTTACCAATTGAGCGTGCCATGACCAGTGAGGAGCTGAAAGCATTTAAAGGCACCACTCGGAAGGCTAGAAAGTCTAGCAAAGGTAGAGCTGGAAAGCAGATGAGAGGTACTATCCCGTGCCTACAAGTCCCAGAATCACCCTCGCCACAACCATCTCCAGAGCAGTCACCAACAGCAGCCACTCCCACGGTACCACCAATTTGTATACGGTTATCAAGACCAGTTACGCCGGAGGGCACCACCAGTACTGTTGCACCCCAAGCAGCCACAACCACAGAACCTATCACCACAGCAGCTGAACTTCCCACCACTATTGGTGCGGAAGCTTTCTCTTTTCCAATACCGCATTTAGAACCAGGACAAGCAGAGCCACTGGACCAAACTTTTGATTTTGAGATGCCCGATGCATTCTCCAATGAGTTCCAGTTTTCAGAAGGACAATTGTTTTCTCAAGAATTTGAAAGGCCTAGCTACCCTACCACACCCAGGGATCAGCCACAAGGACAGATCGTGTCCAGCTCTGATGACGAAAGAACAACAACCGATGATGACGAAGGAGACGACGAAGCTAGCCAGGGAACACAAGAATCCCAAGAGCATGAACAAACAGATGGCCAAGGCCAACAAACAGACACACATGGCGATACAAGTACCCATGAAGATGAAACTTACGAGGCAGCAGCTTACACACTAGCTATCAAGAAGCTGTATAGAACTATGGAAAAAGTTTGGGCACGCAAAAAGCTGACAGAGGAAGAGAGTCAAACAATAATAGAACAAGAACTTGTCACAGGCGGATTCGAAGACGCATACATCAAAGGATTCAGAGAGTTAGTCAAATCAGTAGGCTCCAACGAAGCGCTCAGGTACTTGCAAAGAAAGCCACTACCACAGTTTGACCCCCGCAGAGTACGACTACTTTCAAAGCCCGGCGAATACATTCGTGTACCAACAGGAGCACAGTCTTCAGAACAAGCCAGCGAGGCACGCCTCGTCCCCGAAAGTTCGTTGGCTGTAGAAACCATCTTTGTAGATTCCCCACCCCGCGCTACAGTTGTACAAACCTCAGTAGTCACTGAAGTACCGACCACCCCAACAGCTCCTCTCTCACCGCCCGTCCATCCAGCCTCCCCTCTTCACCCTCAATCCCCCAGACCAACATCTTCATTCGCCGGTGGTGTTGCAGAAATAGTCTTTACGACCACTCACCCCACAATTCCCGCGCCCATTAGCCCTAGTCTACCCCCTCCCACACCCACCTTTCTATCCAACCCATTCCTTCATCAATCTTTTCCATCTTTCCCCACAACTCCAAGACCCCTTTTCCCATTCCCCCCGCCCTTAACCTTCTCCCCCGTCTCACCTCCCCGACCCACTGTAACCCCTCTTTCCCCTTTCCACCAAGCTGCTCCAGCCAGCCCCCCTATAAATTACCCCTCAACCTTTGTAAATCCCGTATTTACACCAGCACGAGCACCCACGATCACACCCATATTCACGGTCACCGCACTAGATACGTCCACTGACATGGACATCTCACCACCCCCTGCACCATCACTCACTTCACTCACGGCACAAACATTTTTAGGCACATCACAATTTTCAACAATCACTACATCATCCACCTTCCCATCCCCATTCCCCATTCCCGTTGCATCTACACCAACTGCATCTTCATTTAGCACCCCATTAATACTATCTCCCACTGTAGATAATGCATTCCGACAGATGTTCATGTGTATGACGCAAGTAAGAGATGAGTTCACATCTCTTGGTGATAATTATCAGCAGCTGTAGAGGACAACCAATGACTTACAGTCGCAGCTTAATTTATTGTCTATTGAGAATGCCTCTCTGAACACCCGCTACCAGGAATTACGCGAGGCTTATCACAAATTGGAACTAGAAAGCGAAGAAAAGACCAAGGAAGCCACTACTGACCTGGATAACTTATTAAGAGCCCAGACAGTCCGCAATGCAACGCTAACACGAAACATGGGCTTACTACGAAGACACCTAGCAGCCGCCAAGGAAGAAAACTAGCGCTTATAGGATCAGAACTGAGAAAACTTAGAAGCAGCGCTCGACCACCCAGACCAACCGCTCAGTCCTAGCAGGTTCAAAGCCATTCCTTCATACTCGATGAGGATGCTGCTAGACGATCATGTAAGATTACTAGATGAATACGACCGCATGAACGAGGAGTTACAGAAACTCAAAGAAGATCACAAATTACTCCAGTTACGAGAACTGGCACACCAAGACATACCAGCACCTGTGGACCCCTCTCCTGACCTCCTAGAGGAACTCAACGCATTACGGGCCCAGGTATCGAACCTTGAATCAAGGATTGCAGTATATGAAGCACCACCAAGGCCAGATTCCCCACCTGAGCTTCCAGCTGAGGAAGAAACGGTCACCATCCCGGTGGAGGAAACGTTTGAAGAAGCGTACGAGCCACAACCCATCCCAGGCGGACGCGTCACGGCCGAGGGCCAGATGACGTATGAACTTCCGACCCCCGCATGGATGAAGACTATTGAGGAACTTGGAACAACGCATTCAGCGAGAGTAGAGGCACAATTACATGCCATGGCGATGATAGAAGAAAGAATATTACAGTCTCCATTCTTTGCTCATTTGGCCCCGCGACGATACATATCTGGGCACGAGCTACAGTATAAACCGTATTTCATGTTAATGGCCGAATACCAGTTAGCCATTGAGAAAGAGACAGGTAAGAAACCATCGCATGCAACTCAATTCGAGGCGGATGATTTGCCACTAGATGCACAGAAAGGCAGGATCTATCAACCAGAGTGGCGAAAAGATTTACTACAGCAGTATCCAGAGATGATGAGTACATGGGTAAAGGCACCTTTGCATTTGAAGTATAACCCGTGTTGGGGACCAGTGCCACGACGCCGCTCCTGAACTGCCTTTGCTATTAAGGTACAAAACAATAAGCAGTGCCAAGACTGGTTGAATTACCCCTATTTTAAGCCACCCATTGAGTTACCAACTGTTGGCTACATGATGGCTACAATTCGCCACTGGCTCCCTAGATTAAAGCATATGGATGATATAGCGGCGCATATGACTGTCAAAATCTTTGACATGATGCAAATGATTTTTAAAGTCTTCCGACGCGTCAAGGCACCACATGTCAACACCCCGGGCTTTGAGCATGGCAATTTTGACCTGGTATATGAAATGAGTACAACGCCATCGCTACGGGTGTGTTATGCCTAGCACTGCATAATAAAGTACCTACCGGCGTGCTACAAGCAGACGTTCGAAGAGATGTTCACAACCGGCTTCTGGGAATACCATTCAGAGGTATTCATAAGCAGGCCTACACATTTATTACAATTATTTGCCTGTGAACGAATGGTCTATTCCACACACTATCAGCTCCCGCCACCGGAAGAACCGCAACCAATCGACTGGGAGAAACTCGAGGCCGACCTGGCCCGAGGCATTCGTATCTCTGAGCACACCCTCGCTCAAGACCTCCTACAAAACTATATCCGGCAGACCTCACAACAAGGTTCTGTCAGGGACGACAGAAGCGAGAGGGAGGGGGGTGTTGGAAGCAGCCAGAGGCACAAACGACACGGAAGCATGTAACGACAGAGCAGGGAGCCAGTCGAATCGTTTTTCAAAGAATTATGTTTTCAAATACTTTCCAAAAACCTCCAACAGTGATTTTTATCACTATTGTAACATATGTAACATAGAAAACCCCATTTTGTAATCCATAGCTCCATTTTGTGCAAGCCGAGGAGTCCTCGAGCTTGAGGAGCTTAGGTAGAACAAGCGTATCAATTTTCGTTATTTTTGGACACCGTTTACCCTTCCAAATAGCATCTAGGACCTAATTTTTAACTATGCCGGTCACTAGATGTGAAACCGGTCAAAACTAGTCTAGAAACTATAAAAAGAGCTAGAGAGCTCATTTTTGAGGTTGGTTAGTGTTAGCTTGTTGGAGTAGAGAAGAGCTTAGAGCTATTTTGAGCTTGTAATAGTGTTCTTGAGTAATAGAGCTAATTTCCCACCTTCCATTGTGTCTTGCTTGTCTCTTCGTAGTGTGTGTGCATGTGTGTGTGCATTTCTATGCTTCTCACCTTCACTCTCACTTCATCTCACATTCACGATCTTCATATCACTCCTATCTCTTCCACGGATTGACATTAAGGAGGTGGAGCTTCTTAACGTGGTTCTCACCATTGTGCTAGAGCAACACACACATAATGATGCATACACACACATACATATGCATACACACACATATGCATACATACATGCATACACATACACACATACACACATACACACATACACACATACACACACATAGATACATACATACACATAAACACATACACACTCATAAACACACACACATACACATAGACACACACACATATACACACACATACACATAGACACATGCACACGTAATGATGCATACACACATACACATGCATACATAGACACACATAATGATGCATACACACACATACATATGCATACACACACATATGCATACATACATGCATACACATACACACATAGATACATACACACACATAGATACATACATATACATAAACACATACACACTCATAGACACACACACATACACATAGACAACACACACATATACCTACACACATACACACATAGACACATACACACATAATGATGCATACACACACATACACATGCATACACACACATATGCATACATACATGCATACACATACACACATAGACACATACACACATAGATACATACACACACATACACATGCATACACACATACAAACACATATACACACACACATAGACACATACACACGTAATGATGCATACACACATACACATGCTTACATAGACACATATAATGATGCATACACACACATATATATGCATACACACACATATGCATACATACATGCATACACATACACACATAGACACATACACACACATAGATACATAGATATACATAAACACATACGCATTCATATACACACACACATACACATAGACAACACACACATATACATACACACATACACACATACACACATAATGATGCATACACACACATACACATGCATACACACATATATGCATACATACATGCATACACATACACACATAGACACATACACACACATAGATACATACATACACATAAACACATACACACTCATAGACACACACACATACACATAGACACACACACACACACATATACACACACACAAACACACATAGACACTTACACACATAATGATGCATACACACACATACACATGGATACACACACATACACGTATATATATTGATTTCTATACATTTTGTTTTATATGTTAGGTATTATGGATCCCAGTAGAGAGAGAAAGGCGAAACTCACTCTCATAAAAAGTCTTATGAGAGCAAGAGTTTTTTTTTTTTTTTAATATAAAGGAAGTTCGGCAATAGCCTACTCTCCCGGACTTGAATTAAATAAAGAAAAGTACAAGAGAAGGGGACTAGTGCCCACGGGACCCCCCAAATCCCACAAAGCAGGGGAAGCTTTTACAGAGCTTAGATGACATTACAAAGAAGGTTAATTACCCTCTCATCACCCTCATGTGGGGCCCACTTGGGTTTAAGCTTGTTATCGATCAAAAGGAGTACTTGATGATGCCTAAAGGGGGGGGATTTTTTACAATTGACAATCCTTTTGCCAAGGAGGAACAGCGATTTCTCAATTGACCACTCCTTGGGGGAGTCACCGAAGTTGAAAGCACATCTTTCCCGCCAGATTTTCCATAGGACCTCCCCTCTGATGGCGTTCCAGAGAGTCGCGGAGCAGCCGGTCGCTTCTCCCAGCAGGGCTTGCTGCCAACTGAGACGTTTTTGAAGTCTAATTCTCTTTACAACCACCTGCCAGAGTCTGTTGGAGTTGGGGCAGGTAAAGAAGATGTGTGAAACATCTTCGATAGACCGGTGGCAGCGTTTGCACCAGGGAGGGATCCCACAAATTTTGCTAGCCTTAAGGTTGGTCCAGATTCCATGATGAAGGATTTGCCATAAGAGGACAGACTTTTTGATTTCTATGAGGGGGTGCCAGATAGCCATGAACTTCATGTCCCACCGAAGCCGCGTCCATGACAGGCACCACTTTTTGTTGAGGTTAACCTGATAGTCGATCGTTTCTTTGATGTTCGGGACTTTTGATAGGCTATTCCCATTGTGCCATTTGAGACCAAGCGAGCTCGACATGTCGTGTCCCATGAGAAGGCGAACTTTGTGTCGGTCCCAGGCGAGACATCTGCTTTGCAACGTGTTCCATTCTTCATGCGAAATGTTGATGCTAGGATCAATATCCTCAAAGTTGATCCAGCGGTTGGTGTCTTGTTTCCAGAGATGTTTCCATTTTTTGAAGCCTTTGTTCCATAGCTTCTTGGCATTTTGAATGTTCCAAGATTCCACACTCCGGATGCCATGGATCGAAAACCAGATAGAGTCGTTTTGTCTGATACCGGCAGCCCACTTCCAGTCTTCACTTATTCTTGTGAAGCTTTTGACTTTATTCCAACTCTTCCAAAGGGAGCACACCAGATTAGAGCCTTTTGGGAAGACGGGGATCGGGGAAAACAACAAGGTCAAGATGTCAAGATTCTTCCAATTTGGGAAGCCCATGAGCGCCAACTCATTTTTGTTTCTGAATATCAGCTTGGCCCACGAGGCCTCCCCGTTGCACCAAGCCTTAATCATCCATTTGGCCGACAGTTTGTTAGCCATGCACCCAATGTCCAAGATACCAAGTCCCCCACTATCTCTATGGCTGGTGCAGATGGACCATTTGATTTTAGGCACCCCCTCCTATTGTGGTCGCCCGTCCAAAGGAAGTTTCTACAAATACTATCCAGTTTGGACAGATCATGCTCTTTCGGTCTCTAACAAGAAAGGAAATAAATGGTAGAAGATAAGAGGAACGTGTTGATAACCATAGCACGACCAGCGAGATTGATTTGCATACCTCTCCAATAGTTAAGCTTGTTTTTGAGTTTGGAAAGCACCCAGTTCCACCGCTGTTCCATAGATACGCCAAACCCCAAGGGAATCCCAAGAAGCCGAAAAATTTGGCCCTGCGGAATGATTTGACAGCCATGATCAATGAGAAGGTCGGGCTGTGACCCACCAATAGCTCTAAAGGCAGTCTTAGAGTGGTTGATTATGGATCCAGAGGCTTCACAAAAAGTAGCAAGACACTTCCAGAACGTCTCAAGGCTGGTACTATCATTGTGCACAAAAGCGTTCATATCGTCGGCAAAAAGTCTCATGGTGATCTGGCTGTGGTCATGCGGCAAACGAAGGCCTTTAATGTTACCAGCTTCCACATGATGCTCCACCAGCCTGCTAAGCCCTTCTGTGGCAATGGCAAAGAGAAGGGGAGCCAATGGGCACCCTTGTCTGATAGATCTTCTAAGTTTGATCACCTTTGAAAGATTTCCATTAATGTTAATTTGGGTCGATGCGTTTCCGAGAAGGGTCGCGATCATCTTGGTGAATTTCTGACTACATCCAAGATCTTGTAGCGACTGTAGAATATAGTCCCATTCTAGCCTGTCGTAGGCTTTATCAAAGTCGATCTTGAGGAAAACAACTTCTTGTTTAGACTCATTTGCAAATTCAAGACCTTCCCAGATATCTATAATGGTTTCCAAAATTGACCTGCCTTTGATGAAACCTTTTTGGTCCTCAGGTGGCAAGAGATTCTCTTGGCAATGACTTTGGCGATGATCTTGTATCCTGTTTGGAGCATTGTAATGGGACGCCAGTTCTCTATTCTGTTCTTTTCCCCTTTTTTGTGTACTAACTTGATAATGCCATTGTTGAGACAAGAAGGAAGTGCGCCAAACTTGAGTGCCTCTTGCCAAACCAGACGAAGAGGGGTTGTTGAAGCTCAAGGTCAAGGACAAAGCATGGAAGCACATCAAAGAAGTGGACATAGAAGAAGAGTGAGCAAGTAGGGAGCTCCAAGAAGTGTATGTCAAATTTTCAGAAGAATCCCCTACAAAAATAGTGATTTTCATCACTAGAAACCATTGTAAATACCATTATCTATTTTTAGTAACTCCATTTTGTTCAAGCCGAGGAGTCCTCGAGCTTGAGGAGTATTAGAAGTACCATCGTACCAATTTTCATAATTTTTAGACTTCGTTTGAGCCCTCAAATAAGCCCTGGAACCTAATTTTTAACTAGGCCGGACACTAGGTCTGGACAGGGCCAAAACTAGTCAAAAAACTATAAAAAGAGCTAGAGAGCTCATTTTTGGGGTTAGCTGGTTAGAGAATAGAACTTTGGTAAGAGAACTCTTTTGCAATCTAAGCTTTCCATTGTTCCTCTCTTTGATCTTACTTTGTGCGCGTGTGTGTGTATGTGTGTGCATGTTTGTATGCTTTCACTCACGCACTTGTGCCTTCACTTGCTCGTGGTCTTCATACCGGTCCTCACGTCTCCGCGGATTGACAAGTAAAGGAGGTGGTGCTTACGCTTGAGCTACACCAAATTTTGGCGCCGTTGCCGGGGAGAGAGCTTCGAGGACGAGCGTTGTGATGGTAAGATCGTAGATTTGCGACGTTGGAAGGTAAAAAAAAAAAAACTATCATTTCAGTTCATTTTCTGTTTTTTCCTCTTCATCTTCATCATCATCATCATCTCCACCTTCTTCCATCTTCTTCTTCATAGAAAATTCTTGTTTTTTAGTGCATTTTCACCATTTTCATACCATTTTTCATGCATTATTGTGTGGGAAGGAGTTAGGAGGTGCAAGGGAGAGCAAGCGCTGCATTTTTTTCATGATTTTCTGCTCATACGGAGCTCGCCATAGCCGGCGCTCAGAAATTTGAATTTCCCGCCAAAAAACGCGATTCTGTGATGAAAATCGCGATTCTGTGAAAATTCAAAATTTTTTGAAAAATCACGATTTTCAGTTTTCCCGCCTAAAAGTTGGTTGAAAAAAATCGCGATTCTGTGTTTTTCTCAAAAAAAACACGATTCTCTGCTCAAAATCGCGATTCTCAAAAAAACACGATTCTCTGCTCAAAATCGCGATTCTCACCAATCACGATTTTCAGCAAAAACACGATTTTGTGCTCAACATCGCGATTTTCATGTGAAAAATACGATTTTCAAAAAACACGATTCTCTGCTCAAAATCGCGATTCTCACCAATCACGATTTTCAGCAAAAAACACGATTTTGTGAAAAACACGACTTTCTGCTCAAAATCGCGATTCTCACAAATCACGATTTTCAGCCAAAAATACGATTTTGAGAAAAACACGATTCTGTGGGACAAAATCGCGATTTTCAAGTCAAAAACACGATTTTGAGAAAACACGAATTTTTGCTCAAAATCGCGATTTTCAATTCACGATTTTCTGCTCAAAATCGCGATTTTCATGTCAAAAACACGATTCTGAGAAAACACGATTTTCAGTCAAAAACACGATTTTGTGAATCACGATTCTCTGAGTCAAAATCGCGATTTTCAGAAACACGATTTTGTGATCAACATCGCGATTCTCTGAAACACGATTTTGTGATCAACATCGCGATTCTCTGAAACACGATTTTGTGATCAACATCGCGATTCTCTGAAACACGATTTTGTGATCAACATCGCGATTTTCAGAAACACGATTTTGTGATCAACATCGCGATTCTCTGAAACACGATTTTGTGATCAACATCGCGATTTTCAGAAACACGATTTTGTGATCAACATCGCGATTTTCAAATCACGATTTTCTGCTCAAAATCGCGATTTTCAAAAACACGATTTTGTGCTCAACATCGCGATTTTTTTGACTTCACAGCATCGCGATTTTCAGAAAGATCACAAAATCGCGATTTTCTCCAAAGGTCCTGTTTGCCTGTTTTGACCCCCAGGAGCCTGATTTGGCATAACTTTTTCATCCAAAGTCCATTTTTTGAGCTCTATAGCTTGTTGGAAAGCTCGTTTCAAATCCTACACGATCTCAACTGTTTTTTTCAAGAATAATGCGTTGATTTTGAGATAGGATAATTTGAAGTTGACCCTCAGGTGGGACTAGGGAACCAAGGGGACTCCAAAGAATTTTGAACCATACCAAAGGGAAAATTTGGACTCTTGACTAAAGCTTATGAACCTGAGATCTGGTAGACACTTAGGCAAGGATAAACAAAGCATTAGATCTTCTGAGGCTAGTGTCAACCATACATCCAAGTCTTGGACACAACAACTAAGTGGTGATCTTTTACTAAGTTCAGACACAAGTGATTCAGAAATGTCTTTTAGCATGGGAAAACCTGCAGGTGGCTCAGGGACTGCCCATCTACAAACACCGGAAGGTCCCTATAAGACACAGTTGGAATATATTCGGACCAACCAATTAGGTGCTCGCATCTATGAGGATGGTCTGAGGCGATCAGTGGTCCAACTCAAAAATCCAGATCAATCCTTTGGACTTGAACACCCGGTGGTCAAGTTCGAAGAGGGTTCATACATTGATAAGGAAGGAACCATGTATGTGGTTACCAACCACCCAGATAGAACCGATGAGTTTGGAAATATCATTCATGAGAATGAGATAGGAGACCTAGAACAAGGAAATATAGGACAAGGACCCCAGACTCCTAGAGGCAAGTCAGTTTTGACCCGAGTGATCACTCCAGACTGGATCCCTCAAGACAACAAAAGCATAGAACTGTTTTTGAATAGAGAAACAGAGGAAGCCTTTTGGAGATTCAAGCCAGAACAACCTAGCCAATTGGGCATAGTCATCATCTACGAGTTCAAGGATCCAGAGATACCAGGAAAGGTTGTCTACCTGGATAACACATCAGAGAAAATTTTCTTGGTAACAGAACATGATAGACATGCATATACTTGGAAGAATGAATTGATTTTCCCCCCACCAAGATCCAATGTTTCCCACGGCCTCCAAGGAGTAGGGTCATCCCAAGCTCAGGAAGCCCAGAGAGAAAGAACTAGAGAGAGACCGGAGGTAAGTTTTGCACACACAGTGGGCAGGAATAGGTCAGGATTTGAAAATGAAAGACCTGAAAGAGAGAGATATCAAGCACATAGGCAACAAAGAAATGAACATGAATTTCCATTGCCTAGAACCCGAGAGCACCCAAGAACCCTCAGACCCACTCAAGTGATCAAGGCAATGAAGAATTATTTTGACGGGTCAGGAGATCCTTATGATCATGTGGCTGAGTTCAAACAAGTGTTAAGAGCTGAATAGGTTGAGGATTTGTTCACCCAGTACGAGGCATTTGGTTTGACTCTTAAGGGCACTGCCTTAGCTTGGTTTCAACCATTGAGTAGTCGCAACTATCACAATATAGGTCAACTGCTAGACGAATTCATTGTAGAATTTTCCAAGAGTGGTATCAGGCATAACACTTCATCTTTGATCCACAGCTTCAAGCAGACACCCCAAGAAACAGTGCGACTAGCAGGTAGAAGGTTTAGACAGTACCTAGAAAGATGCCCTGTTCCAGAGCTACCCACACCAGCCAAACAAGTGGCTTTGTTTTTAGATGGCTTACTGAGCACAAAGTTAAGATCCTATGTATACTTGAAAGATCCTAGATCCATAGAAGAGTGTGTGCGGACGTGCATAGACATAGAAGATAACTTGGGTGAGGAGTTAGGATTGTCCAAACTCTACAAAGATTCGGATAGTTCCACTAGTCATACTTCAAAGATCTCCACAGAAATAGAAGAGATAGCTGAGCAAGTTGCCAAGAAGCTGGGAGTCCAAAATAAACAAACACAGAGAGTCACTCCAGTGAATCGGTGTTATACTTGTGGGGGCGACCACATGGCTAATGTATGCCCAATGCAAAACCAAAACATTAGAGAAAGGAATGCTCCATATTGCACTATTGAGAGAAAATACACAAACCACACGGCTCAAGATTGTCCCTACAATAGGCAAGCTGTTAGACAGAATTATCAGCAACCTTACCCACAAGGTAGGTATCAGAACCAATACCAACAGCCATATTATAGACCACAACAGCAATATCAGGCACCATATAGGCCACAACCTGTCTTGGGAAACCAACCACCAGCTCCAGCCAACGTGATTCCAGTCAAATATGCTGTGGGAGAGGAAAATCCAAATAGAGCTTTGGTGCCACTAACCCCATTGATACCAGATAATGACTCTCATGCTCATAGTTCAGACTACTCCCATGAAGGTAGTCCACATGCTTATTACACAGAGTCACCTGAACATAGTGAGATTTACTCGTATCAATATGAGGCACCGCCTATGGAGCAAAATTGGGAGCCAGAATACTCCAATGTCATGTACACAAATCCTAACCCTAGGCCCCAGTTGAGACAAATGAGACCACAAGCCCCTAGAGGATCTTGTTTCAGATGTCATGGTGACCATTTCATTCGTGACTGTCCCCACCCACCATCTCCGAGCCAAGGACAGGCTATCACAATACAGGCTTTTTGTCCTGATTGTGGCAAAGACCATCTCCCCAGAGATTGTCCAAGAAACCCCTCTAGTGCACCCAAGATTACACCCATTAATGTGGTAGGCTTAGTGGCAGATCCAAGTTCAAGTAGTAGCAATGTGGCTCCTATACAAGCTGTCACTAGAGCACAAGCCTTAAAACAGGATAAACCAGTAGAACAATCAGAGTCGAGTGAATCGGGAGAGCCTAGTAAGAGGAAAACAAGAACATGGAAGGATACCAGAGAGAAGGCCAATCGTAAGTGGAATAAAAAGTTATCGGAACTAGAAGAAAGCTTAAAAGAAGCGAAAACAAAAATAGAAGACATTGCATCTCAAAGCCCCTCGCATGCCGAAACTCCATCCACTCCACCTCATCCCACCCCACCACCCATTGTAAATAGACCGCAACCAGGGTCTGTTCTCGCAGATCCAACCCCAGAAGGTTTGGACATGATGTTCAAGGCCTACCAGGCTCGACTTCAAGAAGGGCCTACAGCTGCAAACCTAGACAAGAGTTACCCTAGAGCAGATTTAGAGATTGAACGAATGAAAATGTGCATGAAAATAGTAGAACAAGCTCAAGCCATACTTGAGACTAGTCAAAAGTTCAATCAGACAAACTCTATCAAATCGGATTTGCATTTCCAGGGCTTACTAGAACGATTAGAGCAGTTGGTAAACAAACCACAAGTTTCTCTACCTCCACAGGCTCAACCAGTTATTGAAAGAGGAAGCTCACCACCAAGGGGAGCTTATGTTCCTAATTCCACGGATGCTGGAATACCTCCTTCTATTCAACAGTACTCTCAAGAGTTCTTGCGGGAAATACAAGAGGAGAAATGGGCCAAGGAGAAGGGTAATTCCCCTCCTATTCCTGAGATTGATGATCTTCATGATCAATTTCCCCAAGACATTCCATCTATTTACGAAGATGAAGCAGAACAAGAAGACGAAAGATTAGATTTTGAATCTAATACCTTAGAAGAACTGCCTCAATTTCCAGGCCCATGGGAATCTGAATCACTCCAGATTAGAGCTCCCACAATACTAGTAAGAAATGAAGACTCAGTGGTTCCAAGGAACACGGATGTCGTGAAGAACACTAAGGTTCAGTGTCATCTCACTGTAGAAGAGCTGCTCAAAGCAAAACCTGAGTTATGGAATCATGTGAAGGATCAGGTCCCAGAACTTGATTCCAACATGCCAAAAGCAGGCTCTAAGCAAAGGGTACCAGAGATACCTCTAGACAAAATAGGGGACATGTGTGAGGGTGAAGAAGGTAATACTTATCTTCCAATCACCTACCAAGGTTACACAACCAAAGCAATCATAGATTCAGGTGCTGGTGTTGCTATTGCGACCACCTCCTTGTGGAAGCAATGGGGCAAGCCCACATTAAGACCAACTAGAATGAAGCTTCAAATGGCTGATGGTCATTTTGAAAGACCTCTAGGATTGTTAGAAGGGATCACTCTAACCACTTGTGGTGTAGAGTTTGAGCACACATTTGCTATATGTGACTTTGAGAAAAATAATGTCTATGAGATGATCCTAGGAAGACCCTTCCTACGACAATTGCAAATAGTACAGGATTGGGGAACTAACTCCTTGTACTTACAGCACTTAGGGGTTACCACCAAGGTCAATTTGAAGGATTACACCTTCAGAGATGTACCACCCCTACAGTGGAATTCTATCCACAAAGTGAAAGAAGATTCCATCTCTGTGCATTCTGAAAGTTCACCTGAACCATCATGGCTGCATGAAGATACTCATTTGTGGATGTGCAAAGTCGCAAAGGAAGAGGAAAAACGTTTAAAGGCAAGGGAAGAAGGAACTTCACTAGGAGATAGACCAGTTAGAGACCCAGCCTACACACCGATGATCTTTCCAGATGAGGAGTTTGAGCCTCATGGCTGGCCAGAAATCTTAGCCACCATGGACATTGCTGTCAATGAGGAACAGTGGACACCTCATTGTGATGAGGAGGGTTATGATATCTCAGTGTTCATGTGTCAACCCTTGCTAGAAGAATGTGACCCTAGTGATGTCATAGAAGAAGAAGAGAATGACGATGATCTGGAGTCTATTGTGATGGATAGTTGCTTTAACTCAGAGCAGCACTATCTAGAAGATATAGGAGTGTTCACCCAGAAAGAAGAAGAACCTCTCACAAGTATTAAAACAGTAAACTCAAAGGATGGAAGTGAGAGTAGTCAAAAGAAAAAGAAAAGAAAAGCAGTGAAACAAGAAAAGGAGGAATCATTGTTTGAAGTACCAGAAAACTTCAAGAAATATGAAGTTGACGACCGCAAAATTTTGGTACGAATGCCTAAGAGAGAGGCCATCATAGGAGAATCATATGATAATAAAGAAAAGACCAAGAAGATTGTAGTGACCATTGAAGAGAACGAAGAGAGATGCACATATATAGGAGATGACCTAAGTGCAAGAGAAGAAATGGAGCTCATAGCTCTATTAAGGGAATATAGGGATGTGTTTGCATGGCACTATAGAGACTTGAAAGGGGTAGATCCAAGAATTTGCTCTCATACTATCCCCATGACTGCTGATGCTAAGCCCACCAAACAGAAGCCCTACACATATAATGATACCTATGCAGCCAAAATCAAAGAAGAAATTGATAGGTTGATTGAGGCTGGATTCATCTATGAGATTGAGCATACCGAATGGGTGTCCCCCATTGTTGTGGTACCCAAGAAGAACGGGAAGTTGCGAGTGTGTATTAACCTTAAAAAAGTTAATGCCGCTACGATTAGAGATAGTTATCCACTTCCAATCACAGAACACCTATTGGAGCGTGTTGCAGGCAAGGAAGTTTATAGCTTCCTTGATGGATTTTCAGGTTACAATCAAGTAGCCATTGCCCCAGAAGATCAACACAAAACAGCTTTTGCTACAGAGTGGGGAATCTTTGCATTTCGGGTGATGCCATTTGGGCTCACCAATGCACCTGCAACATTCCAAAGGCTCATGTGTCATGTCTTCAAAGAGTTCTTGCGAAAGAGCTTAGAAGTGTATGTGGATGATTTATGTGCTCATTCCCAAGAAAGAAGGGTTCACATCCCTGAGCTCAGACAAATCTTCAACAAGTGTAGAGAATATCGAGTGTGTCTAAACCCAGAAAAGTGTGTGTTTATGGTGCGTCAAGGTAAAATCCTCGGTCATATTGTTTCTAAGAATGGAATCTCAACGGATGAAGATAAGGTACGAGCCATAGCGGAGTTGCCAAGGCCAAGGAATGTTAAAGAGGTACAAGCCTTTATGGGCCATTGTGGATATTACCGTAGGTTTATCCACATGTACGCGATCATAGCTAGACCCCTTTATGCCTTGTTGTCTAATTTTGAGTGGAACGACGAATGCGAGAATTCTTTCAATGAACTAAAGAAACGTTTGTGCACAGCACCAATATTGACCACTCCTGATTGGAATAAGCCATTCCATGTCCATGTGGATGCATCCAATCATGCCATAGGATGTGTGCTAGCACAACCCACAAGTGAAGGGAATTTAGATTTGCCCATAGCATATGCTAGTAGACAACTAAACCCAGCCGAAAGAAATTATACCACAACTGAGCGAGAAGGGTTAGGCATGGTATATGCTGTAAAGAAGTTTAGACACTATTTATTGGCCAACAAGTTCAAGTTTTTCACTGATCATCAAGCTTTGTTATATTTGGTCAATAAACCTTGCAATACTGGACGCTTAGTAAGATGGTTCCTCTTACTAATGGAGTATGACTTTGAAGTTGTTGTCAGGAAAGGTAGAACCCACCTTCGGGCAGATCACCTTTCTCGCATTACTTCAGGAGAGTCACCACAAGGAGTGTCTGATGAACTACCTGATGCTTATCTGTTCAATTTGGAAGTTGTTCCTAAATGGGCAAATAAGTTGGTACCAGTCCTAACCTTCGGCCCTGCAAATAAGAATGTGAAAACATCACAAGAAGAAATTGTAAAATCACAAAAATATCACATATTGGCAGGAAGCATGTACAAACAAGATACTGAGGGTGTTTTAGCTTGCTGTGTCGAGGATGATGAACATAGTAGTTGGTTGCAGCAAGCTCATGAGGGATTGCTAGGAAATCACTATTCTAAACAACGAACATTGCAGAATTTGAAACGTTTAGGAGTGTATTGGCCTAGCATGGACAAAGAAATACATGAGTGGATCAAGAATTGTCCAATGTGCAGAGAGAGACCACCAGTGGAGCATGCGACCCTTTATCAAGTATCATTAATTCCAGATTGGAGTGCTCCATTGGTAGAGTTTATGAGATCGGGAAGATTACCCAAAGAGGCCAGTCTAGCAAGAAGACGAAATATGGAGCAAGAGGCTCAAGGCTATGCCTTAGTAGGAGAGAACCTATACCGAAGAGGTAAAGATGGTTACTTAAGACTGTGCGTTCATGAATCAGACTATTTAAGGGTCTTAGAGACTGCACACAGTGGTGTTGCAGGTGGACATTTTGGTCCTGACCGAGTGATTAAGACCATTCTGTTCTCAGGACTTTGGTGGCCCACTCTTCATATGGATGCACATACCTATGTGAAGAAATGTGACACATGCCAACGTGCACAATATCCAGTGAGAAAAGACGAGATGCCCTTGAGGCCAATGATGGGAGGACGTGCATTTTCGAAGTGGGGCATAGACTTCATAGGTCCTATTAACCCCCCAGCTAGAAACTCCCATGCAGAGTACATCATTGTAGCCACAGATTACCTTACAAAGTGGGTAGAAGTCAAAGCCACAACAAAGAATGATGCTCAGACTACGGCTAAGTTCTTATTCGAGAATCTGTTCACGAGATATGGACTACCAATAGAGTTGGTGAGCGATAGAGGCACACACTTCTTGAATGAAGTCATTGAAAATCTTCTCCAAGAATTCTTGGTGATACATAAGAAATCCGCCCCCTATCATCCACAAGCCAACGGACAAGCCGAGAGTACCAATAAGATCCTCTGTAACGTATTGACAAAACTGGTGAATAATAAACGCTCTGATTGGGACAAACAACTTCATCATGCTGTTTGGGCTTATCGAGTTGCCTACAAAACGGTACTCAACGCCACCCCATTTCAGATGGTCTTCGGACAGAACGCTGTGCTACCATTAGATTTCTTAATCCCTGCCTTAAAAGTAGCACAAGAGTATGAGTGGAATGGGCATGAATTGTCCTCTAGGATCTTTGATCTCGAATGCTTGGGTGAAACGAGGCTACGAGCGGCAGCAGGCATCTACGCTGCAAAGAAGAGGCAAAAGGCATACTTTGATGCACACATCAAGGATAAGGGATTGAAAGAGGGAGATCTAGTGTTGGTATACACACTAAAACAACATGCCCGTAAGTTGGAAAAAAGAGGATATGGACCCATGATCATTAATAGAATTTCCACTAGTGGTGCAGTTCAGTTGGCCACTCTAGAAGGAGATATCTTGCCAAACTATATTAGTGGTTGTAGAGTCAAGCTATATCAAGAACCTCTTACTGAGGATATGCTAATGAGACTCAACACTGCGAAGAAGCGAAAAGAAGAAGAGTTAAGAGTGAGAGAAGAAGCACAGGTAGAGGCCAGAGAGCGTATTAGGCGAAATAAGTTAAGGCGATTAGGCCTAGATGTCAACTCAAAAGCCCCAAAATATCACATGGATATGTGTCAAAAGTCAGGCATTGCGACTTCTCAGGTCATTGACCGAAGACCCTTTGTGACCATAGAGATAGGACAAGGGAAGGGTGCAAGGACGGTGAAAGCATTGATTGACTCAGGTGCAGCAAGTAGTGCAGTTAAACTTTCCTACTGCCAAGACTTGGGGTTGAACATCAATCCCATAGAAGCTTATCTCATAGGATTGGGAGGTGTGGAAACCCCTTGTTTGGGCGAGGTGGAACTTCCCATCTACCTTCAAGATGTTCCAATGAAAGTCAAAGCGCTAGTATGTCAAGATGAGAACCTTACAGAACCACTTGTCTTGGGTCAAGATTGGATCTATGACCATGCAGTTAACTTAAACCTAAGAAGTCAAATTCTTCAACTTTGGGTACATGAACAATGCATTACATTAGAATTAGAGAACTGCATGCTCCTAGATCATGGCACCACACACTCTCTTAGTTCTTCCAAGACTAATCATAGGAAAGAAGATGTTGTATGTGTCAAAAGCTCTATGATGCAGAAGGAGTCAATCGTGGAAGACCAGGTTCGAAGGCGGGTGGATCTTTCTTCTCCTCCAAAGACTCAAGTAGCCACAGTAGTGAGCCCACCACACAAGCAAACACAACCGTTCACGACAACTGCTACATCAAATAGAAAGACACCATTCGATAAAAAAGCGGTTCCGGGCATGAAGCAGATCTGGGTACGCAAAGGAGAGCAACCACCAGCCTTACCCCCACAAATCCCATCCATGCACACTAACCAGGCCAGAAGACGAAGGAAGCAGCTCAGACAAGCTCCATCACAAGATATCCAACAAGTTTGGGTGCCTAAGAAGTTAGCTGCAGCTCAACAAGGGCAATTACAGATGTGGGTACCTAAGAAGATCCTACACCCACAACAACCTTTGTTCTCCCACATGCAAAAGGTTTCAACAAAGAAGCCAAAAAGAGAAAAGGGTAAGAACCACGTACAGAGACCAAAGGAAGATCAAATCAGCTCTTCAACATTAGTAGGAAGACATGCAAAAAGGATATGGGTTTGGAAGCCAAAAGTGCAAGTAGCCTCCACCGAACCAAAGCATCAGCCACACTGGATACCACAGTTCAGAAAGCATCCAAAGAGAAAGACGCCTGAAGTGACCTCTACAGTGCCAAATGATGTTCTAAAATGGACTCCAATAAGGAGGATCACATCAGTTCGAGACTCAATGGATACCTCCACCAAGGTCGGCATCAACCTCCACAAATAACATCGAAAGCCTCGAACGAGCAACAACCATGTGCTCCTTGCACAACCCTGTCTTTTGCACCATTTAGGTCATGCATTTCCAAAGTATGCAGTAATATAGGGCCACATTACACGGCCGTGCATAGACACACTTGAGAATCCCATGCACAAGAGCACAGTGACATATGTCGAACATTTCTATTGATACTAACTTTTGTCTTCTTGTTTTGTATTGTTCCCAAAAAAAAAAAAAAAAAAAAAAAAAAAAAAAAAAAAAAAAAAACGAGGAAGCACTTGTTCCCAGGTTTTGCTCATGGAACATGAATGAGTCATGCTTAGTTGAAGATTGAACCATCGATTACTGGGCATTTATCAGTTTGGATAGAAGTGTGTCTTGGCTAGCAGATGATTTAATTGCTGCCTTATCTCATAGATGTCAAGAACTTAGCATGAGCAGGGCATCCACAACTATGGTTTCCTCTTACTATAGTAGGAGTGAAGAGCTTGAAGGTCCACAACTTGAGTGATGCTTAACTACTGTATGTACAAGAGCATCCAAGGAGATATCTGCAAGGGATAGTTCTGGAGGAGAGGGGATCTGCCATTCAAAAGATCTCATCAGTGGACCATCAACAATGGTCCATCCCAAACGCCAAGTGTACAACATGAAGAGATGAACATCCATCGACCTTCCCCATGGTAAGCATCTTTACTTTGAAAACATCATAGCCATAATAGCGTAGGAAACCTCTTCGTCGGCATACCCTTGAGCACTTAGCTCAAGAGCCCCAATTTTTGCACCATTCTTCTTCCAATGCATTTCCCAAGTAAACATTCATAGGGCTACATTACAAGGCCGTGCACAAGGCACATATTTTCCTCAACCCATGCACGAACACACTTACCCATCACTCAATATGGGTTATGAGTACTTGGCATGACTACTATGAAGATCAACTTTGGAAGATCTAGAAAACATCAACGGAGACTCACAACGACACAGTCATGCTGGCATACAAGGCAGAAGCACATACCAAGAGACTACAACCTGCAAAGACTCACAGTGATAGATGAAGAACGTCGGACGACTTGTGTTCATACAGAAGGGACACTCCCTCTCAAGGCACTACTTGGAACAACCACTACAACAAGGGTCTGTCAGGGACGACAGACTCGAGAGGGGGGGGAGTGTTGAAGCTCAAGGTCAAGGACAAAGCATGGAAGCACATCAAAGAAGTGGACATAGAAGAAGAGTGAGCAAGTAGGGAGCTCCAAGAAGTGTATGTCAAATTTTCAGAAGAATCCCCTACAAAAATAGTGATTTTCATCACTAGAAACCATTGTAAATACCATTATCTATTTTTAGTAACTCCATTTTGTTCAAGCCGAGGAGTCCTCGAGCTTGAGGAGTATTAGAAGTACCATCGTACCAATTTTCATAATTTTTAGACTTCGTTTGAGCCCTCAAATAAGCCCTGGAACCTAATTTTTAACTAGGCCGGACACTAGGTCTGGACAGGGCCAAAACTAGTCAAAAAACTATAAAAAGAGCTAGAGAGCTCATTTTTGGGGTTAGCTGGTTAGAGAATAGAACTTTGGTAAGAGAACTCTTTTGCAATCTAAGCTTTCCATTGTTCCTCTCTTTGATCTTACTTTGTGCGCGTGTGTGTGTATGTGTGTGCATGTTTGTATGCTTTCACTCACGCACTTGTGCCTTCACTTGCTCGTGGTCTTCATACCGGTCCTCACGTCTCCGCGGATTGACAAGTAAAGGAGGTGGTGCTTACGCTTGAGCTACAGGGGTGGCAACCACCAACTTGAAGGATTTAAAGAACTCATTAGTGAGCCCATCGAGTCCCGGGCTTTTACCTGAGGGGAGGGCATCAATGACCTCAATGATTTCGGCTTCAGAGATAGAGGCATGAAGCAGAGAGAGAAGGTTGGGTGGTATCCTGTGGGGGGAAACCCTAGATATGGCAGCCATACAGTCCCTTCTATGGTGGGAGAGGGGGTTTGAGGTCCCCAAGAGTCTCGTGAAGTGCCCTTCAATGATCCCAAAATTATCTTCTTCCGTATTGCATACATTGCCATTTGCGTCTAGCAATAAGGGGATCGATTCTCTATTGTGTTTCCTTTTGAGGATACGGCACATCTCTTTGGTGGGTTTGTCGGCTTTGCCAGCCCACCACTCCTTGAAGAAAATTTGCAAATTTTTCCTTTGTATCTCTTCCTCGTATCTCAGCAGCGCTCTGATCTTTCGAAGTCCTTTCTGGGCTTGAGATTTTCCTTTGTTCACTTCCTCCTCGAGCCGCCAGAGTCTATGATATAGAGCTTCTCTACGAGCCCGCCGCACAGTCTCAAGCATCTTTCTGGATCTAATCATGATCTGTCGTGACTTATCGACCGCACTTCTCCAACACTTGGCTGGGGACAAGCCAGAGGCGAATGCCTCCTTCCATACATCAGAAATTTCTTGATGGACGGAGGGGAGAGAGAAGGAGGGCACACTGGCATGGAACCACGGAGCCTTACGGATCTTGGTGGGGGGTTGAAAAGTGATGACGATCGGGTAGTGATCAGAGATGGTGAGGTCGGTGCGTTGCGAGAGGGAGGGGTGGCCCCACTGATGAGTAAAACTCTGAGAAATGTAGCATCTATCAAGTCTAGCTTTCCTCAGGTCCTTGCCTGCTTGGAGATTTGACCAAGAAAAGCCCTTCGAGTCTTTGAATTCGACCAAATCCAAGTGTAGTTTAGTTTTGTCCCACGTTTCTTTCTCCTGACTATCGATGACCCTGCCCTTGCCCATCCATCTGTCCATAGGGTCCTCTACCATGTTGAAGTCACCACAAATAAGCACGTTGTGGGGGAGCGAGTCCAAGGAGGCCCAAGTGTTAAGTCTCTCTAGCTCCCCATTAGGGGCATACAAAGAAACTAAAGTAAAACAAAAGGGAGCACCGAAAGAAACAGCAATCCATCGATGACATTCATCTTCAAAGGAGTTCTCAAGCTTTTTAAACCAGAGTTGATTAATACCGATTACCGTTCCACCGGACCCCCGCTGATGCGCCGTTGAAATCCAAACATGGGTCGAGGAGACATGTCTAAGCCGTTTCTGGAGGTCTTCTCCGTCAATTTTAATCTCTTGAATACAAATAAAATCTGGGTTTAGGCTAATGTCGCGAAGCCATTGACCAATGATGATCGCTCTTGAGGGGTCGGTTAGCCCTCTAGCATTTAACGAGATGATGATCATTGTCGTAGTGAGCCCTCTTTGCGGGAGGGAGCTTTGTCCTTTCTTTTCTTGGATTCATCTTTCTTTTTCGCTCGGATCGGATCCCGAGTTAGCATTAGGTTCTTGTGGGGGCTTTTCCACGGTAACTCCATAGGTTGTTTTCCTTTGCGGGATGCCTCCTGCTGGGAAGAACTGGGCACCGTTTTCAGCTCCGTTTCCGGAATAGTCGATCCGATGATGGAGCTTTCACTATCCATGTTATCTTCGTTGCTAGTAGTAAAGCTGTCTTCTTTGCTTGTAATGTAACCCTCCTGCAAGGTTTCTTTACTGTCAGGGATCTCTAGGCCTTTGACGTCGGTGTCCACCTCAAGTTGGTTCCCACCTGGGTAGTCAAACTCATTGATTTCCTTTTCCAGATTGCAATACAAGTTGCTGGAGGGGGTAACTGACATGTTGTTTCGCTCAGAGGTTGCCCTAGGGCTTCTTTTCCTTCTTCTATTGACTTCGATGAACCCGTCTGCATCAGCTTCTGGATTAAGGGGACCCTTGAATTCCTCTACTTTCGTCGAGTGAGAGCAAGAGTTCCGTCAGATACTCTAGGGACCATAATGCGGGACTACGCAGAGATGACTGATGAGGAGCTGGATTATACGATCCAGATGCTTACGCGATCAGACGAGGGCTCTTCTGCGGCTCCACATGCAGGAAGAGAGCTATCTGCTCATAGGTATGTTTTTTTTCATAAACTTTTTTAACGATATTATAACACATATTTTTATTTATTTCTATCTATCTATTTTCAGGACACCTATACCACCTCCAGCACGTGATAGCAGAGCAGAGACATTGCCTATGAGGACATGCATAGGCACGTTAGGACTAGAGTGCGACATAGAGCCAGAGGGAATATTGTATACATAGGAAATGGATTGGAATTCAAGAGGAGAATGCGCGCACTATGCGACTCTTACCTGTGCTTTATCCACTTATCGTGGAAGTAAATAAAAAGTTTTACATATAAATTGAAATATATATCTTATGTTTTATTTATATTATGTTTTTTATTTTTGTAGTGAGCATGATAAGAGGGATAAAAAGTACGTGCTCAGTTCACTTGAGACGGAGTTTGGGACAGGGTGGTCTCTTAAATGGTGTTTAAAAGAGATGCGGACACTTATGGCTCATCGTCGCGACAATGCACGGTATGTATGTATATGAGAGAGAGAGAGAACACTAATCTCGATATTAGGGTTTTGAAATCCCTAATTTAAAAACTCTAATTCAACCTTTTAGCCATATGTTTGAAGTATATGTACACCTCCGACGTCCTACTAGAGAGATGTCTCTCCTCCCAACCTTATGCCTCTATATATAGCTACTCGAATCAACGAGGATCATAATATATGTAAAGATATATACACATCATGTAGATAGGATACATAAATATAAAATGGAGTAGATATATTATGCATCACACATACATGCCTAAATGCACACATAAATATATATATACATACTAACATATTTACATGTACATATTTACACATACATGTACATGCCTACATGCACACATAAACATATATATACATGCATACATATTTACATGTACATATTTACACATAGACACATATACATATATACATGTACACAATTATAAACACTTGCATATATTACGTACATGAATACATGAATATTTTACATAAATGCATATGCATATATACACATATGCATATTTAACACATGTATACATATATCACACACATGCAAACACATACATATACATGAAATACATATATATGCATACTAACATATGTATACATATAATACACATGAATACACACACATATGCATACATACATGATAAAAATTTACCCTCGAAGATAAAGCTATATATAAAATAATTAGGCATACTGTTGGAACTGAAGGACTCACCAGGCAAGGAAGCTTACGAAGGGAGTCAGAGAGAAGAGAAAGTACAAGCAGACAGAGCAGTCAACGATGATCTGGCAAGTAGGCCAATATTTTTCAGGACACTAACGCATATTAAAGAGGTGGACACACAAGGAGAAGGAGCAAGTAGGGAGCTCCAGGAATTGTATGTCAAAATGTTAGAATAAATCCCTACAAAAATAGTGATTTTCATCACTAACAATCATTGTAAATACCATTTCTTATTTTTGTAGCTCCATTTTGTACAAGCCAAGGAGTCCTTGAGCTTGAGGAGCTTTAGAAGTATCTACCTGTCAATTTTCACATTTTTTAGACTTTGTTTGAACCTCCAAATAGGGTAGAGAACCTAATTTTTAACTAGGCCGGACACTAGGTCTAGACAAGGCCAAAACCTAGTCAAAAACTATAAAAAGAGCTAGAGAGCTCATTTTTGGGGTTAGCTTGTAATTGACCTAAACTTGTATGAGCTTTTTGAAAGTAATCTAAAGAACTCCATTGCTTCTCAATCTTTGTCTTGCCGTGTGTGCGCGTGTGTGTGTATGTGTGTGCATGTTTGTGTGCTTCTCACTCATGCACTTGTGCCTTCGCTTGCTCGAGGTCTTCATACCATCCTCACGTCTTCCCGGATTGACATTAAAGGAGGTGCTACTCATCACTGAGCTACACCAAATTTTGGCGCCGTTGTCGGGGATCGAGCTTTGAGGACGAGCATGTGATGGTAAGACGTAGATTTGAGACGTTGGCGTTGTAGGTAATTTCTTTACTCTTCCTTATTTTTCTCTTGTTTACTTCATCATCATCACCATCATCATCCTCACCATATCCGATCTCCATCTCCATCATCGCGAAAAAAAAAATTTCAGTTTTTTGATCATATCACCTTCTCCACCTCATTTCCCTCATTCCACTTGTGAGAGAGAGCGACAGAGCGACTTGTGTGTTGTGCTTTTGCATGTTTTTTTTTAGCTTTCTTGCAGGTACTTGTTGCATCATCATCTCCAGCACTCCGCGCAGGTACGAAACATAACGGAACTATCTCTGTGTCGCTGACCTCTGTCGATCGCGATCGACAGAAAAATCGCCCATTTGGTAAAACAAAGTGCACCACCATAATCTACATGATGAGCACATTCCAAATCACTAAAAATAGTTGAAAAATTCCGTGTTTCTCTGTCAATCGTGACCAACACCATCGATCGCGATCGACAGCCACGATCGACAACATCTGTCAATCGCGACCGACAGACCCTGTCAATCGCAACCGACAGACCCTGTCGATCGCGATCGACAGACCCCACGACCAACTGACTGCCACGTAGGACCCTGTCGATCGCGATTGACACCGTCGATTGCGACCGACTGAATTTCAACGGTTGATTGACTTTTTCGTGTAGCCACGTGTCCATCGCGACGGACACAGCCCCGATCGACTGAATTCACGGCGAAAAACCCAGAAAAAGTGTTGATCGCGATTGACACCATTGATCGTGATTGACAGGGCTCACGACGGACTATGTTGATCGCGATTGACACTGTCAATCGCGACTGACGTGTCGATCGCGACCGACAGGCCCCGACGGACACCTCTGTCAATCGCGATTGACAGGCTTTTCGGCCAAAATTTTAGGGTTAATTTTTCCAAGTCCTTGGGGAATTTTGGGCATAATTAGAGAGTCATTAGTGATTTGTGAGGTCCCCACACATGTGATTTTGAGAAAAATCTTGTGATTTGTCAGCCTGTTTGAACCCTGTTTTAACTCCAAAACCCTGAATTGACATAACTTTCTCATACGAAATCCGTTTGCTGTGATTATTGTCTTGTTGGAAAGCTCGTGGGGAGTACAACCAAAACTTCCATTGGTTACGGTTAAATTAAGATCAGGATTATTAGATAGGGTATTTTGAAGTTGACCATACCCAGGGGGAACAAAATTCAGGGATCTCTAGAATTGTTGTCCAAAAAAATCACAGTGCAAATTGGTGTTTGTGTTACATGAATGAAAGTGATTGGTTCTGTCTTTGGAATTTAAGTCTTGAGCTAACTTTGGAACTCTTACAGATCTATTGAGAGCATTGAAGGGCATTCTAAGCAAGAGTAAGTGCAAGCTTGGGAACACGCTTCCTGGGCATTCAAGGGCAACCAAGAAGGAAACAAAACGTCGGAATATTCTCAACTCCCTCTGTCAATTCCTAGCTTAGGCTAAGAACGACTAGTGATAGGAGTAGGTCAGGGTGGCGATAGGCATTTATCAAGTTGAAGAATACCCAAACAATCAAGTTCAAGCTAACGACATAATCTTTGTACTGTTGAGAACTTTAAAGGAAAAGAACTTAACGTGGAACGATCAACTTCAAGTGCGTAAATACACTCAAGTATACCTGACGACGTGATATCAGACAAGAGTATAAACACGATAATCAACATAAGAAGGAATCAAGTAAGTGGTACAAAGGAACTCAGCAACGAGGTTGTACTTGGGCAAATTTGGGCTATTCAATTAGGCTTATGAACCTTAGATCAGGACGGCATCTAGTAAGGGATAGACAAAGCCTTAGGTCTTCAGAGGCTAGTGTCAATCATACTGCTAGGTCTTGGGCCCAGCAGTTGAGCCACCACTCGCATTACCCTAGCTCTGAGACTAGTGAATCAGAGATGTCTCAAGGGATGGACAGACCTATAGGAAGTTCAGGTGTGCCATATCTGTATAGGGTGGAAGGCCCCTACAAGATGCAATTGGAATACATTAGGACCAACCGACTAGGTGCTAGCATCTATGAGGACGGCCTAGGAAGATCAGTGGTCCAGATTAAAAACCCTGACCAATCCATAGGACTAGAGCAACCAGCTGTCAAGTTTGAAAACGGAGCATACCTAGACAAGGAAGGGACAATATATGTAGTCACCAGTCACCCAGATAGGACAGATGAATTTGGGAATGTGATCTCAGAAGCGGATTTAGGTGACCTGGAGCAAGGAAACATGGGTGTAGAGCCTAGGACCCCTCGAGGAAAATCTGTTCTTACTAGAATCCTCAATCCCGAGTGGGTTCCCCAGGACAACAAGATTATAGATCTGCTTCTGAACCGAGAGACCGACGAAGCCTTTTGGAGGTATAGATCTGATCGGCCAAATGATATAGGAACAATCATGATCTATGAGTTTAAAGATCCAGACAGCCCAGGCAGAGTGACCTACCTAGATCACACTTCAGAGAGGATCTTTGTGGTTACAGAACATGATAGGCATGCTTATACTTGGAAGGGTGAATTCGTTTTCCCCCAACCAAGATCGAACGTGTCCCATGGTCACCATGGGGATGGAACATCCCAAGCTCATGGAACTCAAAGAGACAGAAGTAGAGATAGGCCAGAAGTAAGCTTTGCCAACACAGGGGGCAGAGAAAGAACGAGGACGGAAACAAATAGAGTAGAACCTGAGGTACTTAGAGCTCCCAGGAATCAAAGAAATGCGGATGAGTTCCCTCTACCATGACCTAGAGAGCACACAAGGACTTTGAGACCGACTCAGCTAGTTAAGTCCATGAAGAACTACTTCGATGGCACTGGAGATCCATACGATCATGTGGCTGAGTTTAGGCAAGCCTTGAGAGCTGAACAAGTGGAAGATCTGTTCACGCAGTACAATGCCTTTGGTCTAACCCTTAGGAACACTGCCCTGACATGGTTTCAGCCACTAAACGAGAGGCAGTTTAGGAGCATAGACCAACTTCTAGAGGCATTCATTATCGAATTCTCTAAAAGTGGCATAAGACATAATACCTCCTCATTGATTCACAGCTTCAAGCAAACCCCTCAAGAGACCGTGAGACTTGCAGGAAGAAGATTTAGACAATATCTTGAAATATGCCCTGTTTCGGAGCTCCCCACACCAGCTAAGCAAGTGGCTTTATTCTTGGATGGATTGCTAAGTACCAAATTGAGATCTTATGTGTACTTGAAGGACCCTAGGACCACAGAAGAGTATGTACGCATGTGCATTGACATCGAGGATAACCTAGGGGAGGAGTTAGAGCTTTCCAAGATATACAAAGATTCAGATAGTGCCTCTAGCCTCTCTTCCACGCAATCCACATCAATTGAGGAACTTGCAGAGAAAGTGGCTCAGAAATTAGGTGTCACTAGCAAACAGACCCCAAGGTTTGCCCCTGTGAAAAGATGCTATACTTGTGGTGGTGACCACATGGCGAATGTATGTCCCATTATGGCTCAACCCCAAGTAAATCCTAGTAGCCAGTACTGCACCATAGAATGGAGGTACACCAATCACACCGCGAAAGATTGCCCCTACAATAAGCAAACCGTTAGGTAGACGTACCCAAAACCATACCCTCAATAAGGAAGATACCAGAACCAGTACCCACCTCAGCAGTATACTAGGCCTCAGCAAAATTACCAACCACAATATTAGGCCCAACTGAGACCTCAGCCTGTGCTAGCACAACAACCCCCTGCTCCAGCTAATGTGATTCCGGTAAAGTATGCTGCTGCAGAAGAAAACCTGAATAGAGCTATAGTCCCTGTAACACCATTGCTTTCAGAAAGTGATCCCAGTGACCATAGCTTCGATTCTACACATGTTGATAGTCCCCAGGCTTACTACATGCAATCTCCTGAACATGGTGAGTCCTATTATAGTGAAGAGCCAAATGAACCTAGTTGGGAGTCAGATTACACAAACGTCATGTACGCAAACCCCAACCCTAGACCTCAACTTAGGCAAGTAAGACCCCCATTCCCTAGAGGACCATGCTACAGATGTCAGGGAGATCATCTCATTCGTGATTGTCCCTTGCCTCCACCTACACAACCCCAATCAATGACGATCCAAGGCTATTGCCAGGAGTGTGGAAAGGAGTATCTCTTACAAGACTGCCCAAAGAATCCTAATAATATGCCGAAAATCACTCCTATCAATGTTATTGGGTTAGTTGTAGACTCCACAAGGAGTGTGACTTCCACTGCACCAGTGCAAGTGATCACAAGAGCCCAAGCACTGCAGCAAAACCAAGGTGTAGGTCAGGAAAAGAGCCCCGAGGTGAGTGAAACAGAGAGCATGAACAAGAAGAGGACCAGAGCTTGGAGAGATAGTCGTGAAAGAATGAAAAGACAATGGGCAAAGAAAATGAGTGAACTTGAGGAAAGCCTAAGAGAAACCAAAGCCAGGATAACCGAACTCACAGCTCAAACTCCCTCTCACACTGCCCCACCTCCATCACCTCCACCATTCCTATCTCCATCCAACCCGCCTCCGCCTCACCTAAGCCCACCACCCCCTAGAGTAGGATCAGTCCTAGCACATCCCACTCCCGAGGACCTTAATATGATGCTTAAAGCATATCAGGCCAGAATCCAAGAAGGGCCAAACGTAACTGATCATGAAAAGTGTTACCCTAGAGCAGAACTAGAGCTAGAACGAACCAAGATTTGTGCTAAGATGGTGGAATTGGCTCAGACCATGTTTGAAGCCAGTCGCCTATTTAACATCTCTAGTTCAGCGAAGACACAGTTGCACTTTGATGGATTGTTAGAAAGAATAGAGAGGCTAATTGCACAATCAGAAAAGGAACCCGCCTCTCAACACAAGGATAAGGCAAGTGAAAGAGTAGGTCTCCTTGCACAGGAAGCCTATGTGCCTAACTCTACGGAGCTAGACACATCATCTTCTATGAATCGGTTCACACCAGAATTCCTACGAGAGATTCAAGAAGACAAATGGGCTAAAGAAAGTGAAGTCCCTCCTCCCATTGAACTTGTGGATGATGCACACGACCAATTCCCACAAGACATCCCATCCATTTATGAGGAGCAAGAGAGCACCCAATCTCAGGAAAGATTAGACTTTGAGTCTAACTCTCTACAAGAATTACCCCACTTCACAGGCCCATGTGAAGCCAAGTCTACTTGTATGAGAGCACCCACGGTCATGGTACAAAATGAGGACTCAGTCATACCTAGGAACACAGAGGTAGTGAAAAACACGAAAGTACAGTGCAACCTCACCTTAGAAGAGCTACTCAAAGTAAGGCCAGAGCTATGGAAACATGCAGCCAAACAAGTACCAGAGATAGCAAAACCTCATTCCCACGTAGGATCCCAGAGAACAGTGCCAGAAATACCATTGGACAAGATAGGAGACATGAGTGAGGGCGAAGAGGGAAACACATATCTTCCTATCACCCATTAAGGATACACCACCAAGGCCATTCTAGACTCAGGCGCAGGAGTTGCAATTGCTACCACTTCCCTATGGAAGCGTTGGGGCAAGCCAGCACTCAGGCCCACGAGGATGAAATTGCAAATGGCCGATGGTCACATAGAGAGGCCTTTAGGACTACTTGAAGGAATAACTCTCACTACTTGTGGTGTAGAGTTTGAGCACACATTTGCTATATGTGACTTCAGCAAAAATCATGCCTATGAGATGATCCTGGGATGACCCTTTATGCGACAGTTGCAAGTGGTACAGGACTGGGGAACCAATTCCTTGTACCTGCAACACTTGGGTGTTACGACCAAAGTGAATCTCAAAGATTACTCTCATAGAGATGTCCCTCCTATCCAATGGAATCCCATCCATAGAGCTAAAGAGGATACCGAGTCGGTGCATTCCATAGGATCAGGATCCTCATGGATGCATGAAGACACCCATTTATGGATGTGCAAAGTAGCAGTAGAAGAAGAGAAGAGAGAAAAAGCCAGAGAGATAGGTGCAAAAGAAACCCATAGATCCATTCAAGACCCGGCCTATGCACCTGTAGTCTTTCCTGACGAAGAATTTGAACCCCACGGCTGGGCAGAAATCCTAGCAACAATGGATGTAGCCATCAATGAAGAACAATGGACACCTCACTGTGATGAAGATGGCTATGACATTTCAGTCTTCTCCATAGAGCCAATCATGGGAGAGGCAGTGTTAGAAGAGTGTGAACCTAGCCCTGATGCACTTGAGGCTGCAAGTGACTCCGATCTAGAGTCAATCATTATGGACCCACCTTTTGCATCAGATGAAGAATACTTCTATGAAGTAGAATTTCAACCCCAGAGGCATGGAGAGCTTACAAATGAGGTAAGGCTAGCCACACATGTGACCCCGAAGGAAGAAGGAAAGAAAAGAAAGAAGAGAGAAGTCACAACAGAAGAGGAAGAATCTTTGTTTGAGGTCCCGGAAAATTTTAAGAAGTATGAGATAGATGATAGAAGAGTCATGATAAGAATGCCTAAATGGGAGGCACAATCAGGAGCGGCCTATGATAACAAAGAAACCACCAAAAAAATAGTGGTAGCCCTAGAAGAGGTAGAGGAGAGATGTACTTATATAGGACATGACCTGACGGAAGACGAAGAGCACGAATTGATAGCCTTGCTAAGAGAATACAGAGATGTATTCACTTGGAGCTACAAGGATCTGAAGGGTGTCGACCCAGACATATGCTCACACACAATTCCCATGACCTCAGATGCTAGACCCTCTAAGCAGAAGCCCTACACATACAATGACAACTACGCCGCCAAGATTAAAGAGGAGATAGACCGCTTGGTGGAAGCCGGGTTTATCTATGAAATTGAGCATACTGAATGGGTATCCCCCATTGTAGTGGTGCCCAAGAAGAACGGCAAATTACGAGTGTGCATTAACTTGAAGAAGGTTAACGCAGCCACTATCAGAGATAATTATCCGCTTCCTATCACTGAACATCTATTGGAAAGGGTAGCAGGCAAGGAAGTGTACAGCTTCCTAGATGGGTTTTCGGGCTACAATCAAGTAGCCATTGCTCCAGAGGATCAACATAAGATGGCTTTTGCCACGGAATGGGGCATTTTTGCCTTTAGAGTAATGCCATTTGGGCTTATCAATGCACCAGCTACCTTCCAGAGGCTGATGTGCCATGTATTTAAAGAGTTCCTGAGGAAGAACTTAGAAGTCTATGTTGATGATCTTTGTGCTCATTCCAACATTAGACAAACCCATATTCCTGAACTCAGACAAATCTTTGACAAATGTAGAGAATATCAAGTCTACCTGAACCTAGAAAAGTGCGTTTTTATGGTCAGGCAAGGCAAGATTCTAGGACACATAGTGTCAAAGAATGGCATATCCACTGATGAAGAGAAAGTGAGAGCCATACCCGAGTTACCTAGGCCAAAGAATGTCAAGGAAGTACAAGCTTTCATGGGGCATTGTGGTTATTACCGACGGTTTATACACATGTATGCCATCATAGCAAAGCCTCTGTATGAACTTTTGACTAACTTTGAGTGGACTGACGAATGTGAGAATTCCTTAAATGAGCTTAAACGGCGATTATGTTCAGCACCAATCTTGACCACACCAGATTGGAATAAGCCTTTCCATGTCCATGTTGATGCATCTAATTATGCTATTGGGTGCATACTCGCGCAGCCTACCGGTGAAGGTAATATGGATCTTCCAATTGCCTATGCTAGTAGACAATTGAATGCAGCTGAACGAAATTATACCACTACAGAGAGAGAAGGATTAGGCATGGTATATGCAGTTAAAAAGTTTAGACATTATTTGCTTGCAAATAAGTTTAAATTTTTTACTGACCATCAGGCATTGCTATATCTTGTAAACAAGCCATGCAATACAGGAAGATTAGTAAGATGGTTTCTCTTACTAATGGAATATGATTTCGAGGTTGTGGTAAGGAAAGGCAAGACTCATTTGAGAGCAGATCATCTCTCTAGGCTCACATCGGGAGAAGCCCCAGAAGGAGTATCAGATGACCTTCCTGATGCTTACTTGTTTAATTTGGAAGTGGTGCCGCAGTGGGCTAAGCCATTAGTGCCAGTATTGACATACGGGCCTAACCATCCAATGATAAACACATAGGATAAAGAGGTAGTAAAAGCCCAAAAGTATCACATCATGGCAGGAAGTATGTACAAGCACACAGATCAAGGGATCTTGGCTTGTTGTGTGGAAGAGGATGAGTACGCTAAGTGGTTGCAATTAGCACATGTAGGTGCATTAGAGCAACACTACTCAAAACAACAAACCCTACAGACCCTGAGGAGACTAGGAGTGCATCGGCCTACTATGGAGGCTGATGTCCAAAAGTTGTGCAAGGAATGCCCAATCTGTTGCACTAAACCACTTGTGGAACATGCCACTCTTTACCAAGTGTCCATAGTGCCAGATTGGAGTGAACCATTAGTGACCTTTCTAAGGACAAAAACATTTCCTCCATATATGACTTTGGCTAGGAAAAGAAGTTTAGAGCAAGAAGCCCTAGAGTACTCACTCTTTGGCGATAATCTATACAAGCGTGGTAAAGATGGTTACCTGAGACTATGTGTCCATGAGAGTGAATATCTCAAGATTTTGGAAACTGCTCACCAAGGTGTAGCAGGAGGACACTTTGGACCAGATCGGGTGATCAAGGCAATACTATTTGCGGGTTTCTGGTGGCCGAGACATGGATGCCCATACATATGTGAAACGGTGTGATGTTTGTCAGAGAACTCAGTACCCTATACGCAAAGATGAGATGCCACTAAAACCTATGATGGGTGGACGTGCATTCTCTAAGTGGGGAATAGACTTTGTAGGTCCTATTAATCCCCCAGCTAAGGGTTCTCATGCGGAATACATCATTGTTGCCACAGACTATCTAACGAAATGGGTAGAGGTAAAAGCTACGACAAAGAACGACGCTCAGACAACTGCTAAATTCTTGTTTGAGAATGTATTCACAAGATACGGGTTACCTATAGAGCTAGTTAGTGATAGAGGCACTCATTTCTTGAATGAAGTTATTGAAAGTCTGCTCCAAGAATTCTTGGTAGTACATAAGAAGTCGGCCCCCTATCACCCTCAAGCTAATGGTCAGGCTGAGAGCACCAATAAGATCCTATGCAATGTACTGACAAAATTAGTGAACAATAAACGCTCTGATTGGGACAAACAGCTACACCATGCTGTTTGGGCATACCGAGTCGCCTACAAAACGGTACTCCAAGCCACCCCCTTTCAGATGGTATTTGGCCAAAATGCAGTGCTACCGTTGGACTTCTTAATACCTACACTGAAAGTAGCACAAGAGCACGAATGGACAGGTCATGAACTCTCCTCTAGACTTTTTGACCTTGAACGATTAGGAGAAACAAGACTGAGGGCGGCTACAGGGATATATGCAGCTAAGAAACGATAGAAGGCATACTTTGATGCCCACGTTAAGGATAAAGGTTTGAAGGCAGGCGACCTAGTACTAGTCTACACGTTGAAACAACATGCGAGGAAACTAGAGAAGAGAGGCTACGGACCCATGATCATTAATAGAATCTCAACAAGTGGAGCAGTGCAACTAGCCACATTAGAAGGCGATGTTCTCCCAAGCTACATAAGCGGATGCAGGGTCAAGTTATATCAGGAACCTCTCACAGAGGAAATGCTAAGTCGACTCAATACTGCTAAGAAACGCAAAGAAGAAGAAAAGCGAATTCGAGAAGAAGCTCAAGCAGAAGCATTAGAACGCATCCGAATAATGAAGTTGAGAAGACAGGGTAGAGAGCAACCTAGGACCGATGCATATACAAATCAAGGATATCCTATGGCTATGTGTGAAGTTTCAGATATCAACTCCCATAGGATAATTGATCGGCATCCTTTTATAACCTTAGATATAGGACAAGAAAAGGGTGCAAGCACTGTAAGAGCATTGATTGACTCAAGTGCAGCCACTAGTGCTGTTAAATTGTCTTACTGTCAAAAGTTGAAATTAACCGTCAATCCTATAGAAGCATATCTCATAGGATTGGGAGGTGTGGAAACCCCTTGCATGGGCGAGGTGGATCTTCCCATCTCCATTCAAGACGAAGTAATGACAGTCAAAGTACTAGTGTGTCAAGATGAGGACCTCACTGAGCCTCTTGTCTTGGGTCAAGACTGGATCTATGATCATGCAGTCAACCTAAACCTAAGAAGTGGACTTCTTCAGGTATGGGTAAATCATAGCCGAATTACAGTTGAATTGGAAAATGAGGCACTCAAGGAACTAGGCAAAGCACAAACTCTTGGTCCTTCCAGGGGCGCACATGATATTGACAATGCTATTCTTGTCCAAAACTGTATGATGCAGAAAGAGGCTTGTCTCAACAACGGAGTCAAGGAGAAGACGGCACGCCCTTCTTCCCCGAAGACCAGAGGGATGCAGCAACCAAAGGCAGATCAAACACAGAAGAAGCAGAACACTACCTATACTGGAGGCCAAAAGAAGGAGCAAAGCAGATTGTTTCAGCCGTTGAAACAAGTATGGAGGCGAAAAGGCGAACACCCTGTTCCGACCAGGCTAACCCCACGGCCAAAACCTCTTATTAGTAATCAACAACACGACACTAATAAGAAGTCCTTCATAAATTCTTCCGCGAAAGGGAAGTCTATTTGGGTACCCAAGAAGTCAATGAAGGCCAGCCCACAATCACGACAAATCTGGGTGCCTAAGGCTTGCTTACGGGCTCAAATAGCTACACCAAGGCCACATCTGGTACAACATGTTTCACTCACTCGAACATCTGAGGCCCAGTCTTACACATCACGCACGGACGCATATTCTTCCATGCGCAAAAGTAGAATCACTCGTCAATGGGCCCCTAAAAAAGCCTCATTCTCAAGTAGATACCCCTATCAAACTCTTCAGAGTCTCCACAAAATCAAGATCAAAGCCCATCCACTGCATTTGGCAACCTAAAACTTGTAATAAACCCCCGGACCCCAGTTGTAAATCCATGTCCACCTACTAACTACGTCACTCTCACACTCCATCATTCCACTTAGTTCTTAGGTCTACCCAATTCCTAACTACACACACAAGCACCGAGCACTTAATAACCCCCTAATCTCTCCCGAACCTCATGTTAATGTTGTAATGGGGACAAAAACGGTTCTATCTTGTCCTTTACAATGTTAACACATGTTTCTATATTCTCACAGAATCAGCAGGCAAGAAGTAACATGGCAAATACGGCAGGAACTAGCTCCCAGGCAGGCACCAGCCCCCAAGTCGTGGACATTGAAAGTCTTCCCGTTGAGGAGGAATTGAAAGAACGCCCAGTGGCATTAAGGGCATTACACGCCATACCGGTTCAGAATCCTCCACAGGGGCACACAATGCCAGTCAACAAAAACTCTCATTGGTTTAGTGATGTGGCAGGACCCCTAGGTGAAGGCACTTATATGTGGGAGACCGAGATAGAATTCAATGGGCTTTGGGGCAGATATCACTTTTTCACCAGGGAATTTGAGAGATTGCAGAATAATGAAGGACTGAAACCTATATGGAAGAAGGCAGGACTCTACGAGTACTTCAAATTCCAATTGCCAAAGCCCGATTTTCTAAGGTGCTCTTATTTGATTAGCACCCTCACTCCGAGCAAAGACAAAAAGGGATACAGCTCCTTTGTCCTCCCATCTCTCACAAGGGGCAATGAGCTCAAGCGTTTCAGATTAACTATCAACTTGGTAAGGGAAGCTCTAGACATGAAAGGTATGCACATTCCTACGGAGAAAGAGACTATGGTCCCCGACAATATGAAGAATAGGAATCTGACGAAATTAAAGGACATGGTGGCAATGACACCTACAATTGCCATTCACTTGCGAATGGTCATGCAACATTTTGCATTTCTCGCTCAAGAGACGTTCACAATGCCACCTAAGAAGATATGGTTTAGTCTATATTTGGCTGATGCCTTTGATCTGACAATCAATATGCCCCATTAAAGATTATCGACCAAATCCACTTGGCTAATCAAAGGTGGTATAAGAAACAAAAGTCGGTACTGTATGGATGCTGCGCTCTTACCAGGATTGTGTATAGATGTCTCGCGTATGATGTACCAGTGCAAAGGGCACTCATTAGGACCAGGGTACAGGAGTTTCAGCGCAGATTATCCTCCGCAGGGCCACCCTCCAAGAAAATGAGAGGCACCATTCAGATGCCCTGTGCACAAGCCCGCGGTGCGACATTGACACCAGAGGCAACTCCACGACTTCCAAGGCGGGTACAACCCTTCACTATCAGATTACCAAGACAGAGCACTGACGGACCTAATCTGGCGTTCCCACCCATACCAACCGACCTAGAGTTTCCTCACGGATTCACTTTAGAAGACCTAACTGATGAGGAGGTAGCCAGAATCATTGAGGTTGTTAATGCAGAAGTCGAGGCAGAACAAGCTAGTGGACAACAAACTGCTACAGACCAACCCCATCCCAGACAACCAGATGTCGTCGATGTGGAGGGTGAAGAAGAAGAAGAACAAGAGGAGGAACATGATGGACAATCCGAGGAAGAAGAGCAGGAATATGATCAGGAAGCTCTGCAGGTACTTGAAGGTGCCCCAGCTTATACAAAGGCATTGAAAAAGCTCTATGATACCATGAACAGAGTTCAAGAGCAACATAGACTGTCCCTAGCAGCAGGCAAGGCCCTCATGAATCAAATCCTTGAGGAGGAAGGTGTAGACGAGCAATACCGTGCCACTCTTGACATGATATCTAAGGCTTTGGGAGTACCTGAGACGGTGCATATCGCCCTTGCACAAGCACGAAGAACGGAGCGGAGGTACGGCAGACGTCCCCCTCGATCAGGAAAGCAGATGAATGTACTAGTATCAGAACCACAAGGAACATCCACAACCACGGGCACCGCACACACTGTCCATGATACTGAGGAAACTCATGTATCAAGTGCACCTTCGTCACCCCCGTTGCCACCCCTGCCTCCAACTCCACCACATTCACCTCCCACAACCAGTGTAACCACTACTGTCACCGCCTCCGAGTCCACTACCCATACCGAAGCACAGACCGTCACTCAACCCACACAACCCACACACCCTATCTCCACTTCTTTTGTCTATACGGCCACTGAAACAGTAGTTCTAACCGCTGCCACAGAAAATCTCAACCCCCCGATCACACTTCCAGGCAGTTTGTATTCACAATTGCACACACCATTGTACACTTTCACCACTATCACCGCACCCACAATTCCAATATTCACAATCACTCCCACTACCACATCCACCGTTGATTTTATGGACATCTCACCCACCTCCGCACCTCTCCCTCCCCCCATACACCCAATACCTCCCATTCCCCCACTTCCCACTTCACCATTTTCTAGCACCACATCCACACTTCCATTTCCCTTCCCCTTTCCCTTCCCTTCTGCATTCAACACCCTTCCTGCATCCACCCCTATTAATAATGTATTTAATCATATGTATCAGTGTATGTCGCAACTACAACAGCACTACTAGCATCTTGATAACCAACATACGCGACTCTTTCGAAGCCATGAAGAACTTCAACTACGATTCATTGATCTCGAAAGGGAAAAGCGGCGACTACAACAACAGTATACCACTTTACAGGAACAACATGAACAGTTAGTAGCCAACCCACCCCAGTCAGATGCAGAAGAAAAGAAACAAATGGATGATTTGCTGCACTCCCAGATAACGGAGAATCTCAAGCTTAGATGCAATCTGGCCCTCCTACGAAAACACATGTCTACAGCACTCGAAGAGAATAAACGGCTGCAGAAACAGAATGAAGAGAACTTGGAAGCAGCAATGGAGGGTTCCCCGCAGGAAATCGACCCAGAGAAATTCAAGGCCATTCCCTCAGAGAATATGCAAATTGTGTTAGAAACCCATGCCGACCTCCTGGAGGCCCATGCAGCATTAGAACGAGAAAGAGATGACCTACTTAAGCAACTGGCAACTCAGCAGGAGTCACCAAGCAAAGTCACTGCCACAGATGACACATCCGAAGAAGTCACAAAACTCAGAGCAGAACTCGAAGAATTACGCAGTAAAGTCATGCAATATGAGCGTCAACCCTCTCCACTTGTAGAACCGGAACCTGAAGACTTAGTACCCATTGAAGTAGAGGAAACCTTCGAAGACTCATACGTTCCCATGCCTGCACCAGGGGGCAAGCAAACAGAAGAGGGCATGGACACCATCGAGATAGAAGCTCCTGAATGGATGCAGAGGTTAGAGAAAGTGGCCACAACCCATGATGATAGAGTGGCAGTTCAGATAGCATCTATGTCATGCTTGGAAGAAGTAGTCATAAAATCAGATTACTTTAGGAACCTCTCCCATCATAGGTGGATCGGCACATCCGACGATTTGTATGTTCCTTTCTGCGTCTTAATGGTGGACTACAATGCCAAAATCAAGCAACACACCTCAAAAGAACCAACCTCGGCTACACAGTTTGCACCGGACGACATCCCCACAAGTGCCAAGCAGGGCAATATACATCAACCGACGTGGAGGATTCGTCTACTGGAAACCTACCCAGAGATGGTAAGAACATGGAATAACATGCCTTTGTACATCAAATACAACCCATGCTACTGCCCCGTATTTCGAAGAAGGTCATGGCCGGAATACACAAAAATTGTGCTGACAACCAAAGGATGTGAGAAATGGCTCAATTATGTCTATTTAGCACCACCTAAAGGCCATCCTACCATAGGATATATGATTTCGATGATTCGGCATTGGGGGGTCCGGTTTAAAAATGTACCAGATGTCATGGCCCAAATGTGCCTTAAAATTTTTGAACTCATGTTGGTCACCTTCAGGACTTTCAAGAATGTCAAGGAACCTCATCTATCAGCTCTTGGATTTAATGAAGGTAATCAGGACCTTGTCTACGACATGAGCGCAATCCCATCTATTAATGTTGTGTATGCATGGCACGCGCGTATCAAGTATCTACCAGCCTGCTTCAAACAGACGTTTGAAGAAATGTTTGTCACGGGATTCTGGGAATATCACTCAGAGATATTCATTCCCAGACCATCACATTTATTGCAATTGTTTGCAGTGGAACAAGCTCTCCATTCAGAAAAGTTATGTATACCACATCTAGAGGTTCCCGGGCCGGTAGATTGGGATGCTCTACTCACGAACTTGGCCAAAGGGTTGCGGATTGCAGAACATCACTTAGCACAAGACGTTGTTGAGTACTACATCCAACGACCCACCCAACAAGGGTCTGTAAGGGACGGCAGACGCGAGAGAGGGGGGTGTTGGAACTGAAGGACTCACCAGGCAAGGAAGCTTATGAAGGGAGTCAGAGAGAAGAGAAAGTACAAGCAAACAGAGTAGTCAACGATGATCTGGCAAGTAGGCCAATATTTTTTCAGGACACTAACGCATATAAAAGAGGTGGACACACAAGGAGAAGGAGCAAGTAGGGAGCTCCAGGAATTGTATGTCAAAATGTTAGAAGAAATCCCTACAAAAATAGTGATTTTCATCACTAACAATCATTGTAAATACCATTTCTTATTTTTGTAGCTCCATTTTGTGCAAGCCAAGGAGTCCTTGAGCTTGAGGAGCTTTAGAAGTATCTACCTGTCAGTTTTCACATTTTTTAGACTTCGTTTGAACCTCCAAATAGGGTAGAGAACCTAATTTTTAACTAGGCCAGACACTAGGTCTAGACAAGGCCAAAACCTAGTCAAAAACTATAAAAAGAGCTAGAGAGCTCATTTTTGGGGTTAGCTTGTAATTGACCTAAACTTGTATGAGATTTTTGAAAGTAATCTAAAGAACTCCATTGCTTCTCAATCTTTGTCTTGCCGTGTGTGCACGTGTGTGTGTATGTGTGTGCATGTTTGTGTGCTTCTCACTCACGCACTTGTGCCTTCGCTTGCTCGAGGTCTTCATACCATCCTCACGTCTTCCCGGATTGACATTAAAGGAGGTGCTACTCATCACTGAGCTACACATACCCCCGAGCTTCATGTTCTAACTTAGAAGAACATGATTTCATCTCTCTAGTAGGATTCATCGTTATTCAAGTTAATAAAAAAAACCTATTATCTGATATCCATTCAGAAGCTTCAAGTTACTATCTAATCTCCTCATATGTTTTCATTATTGCCATCATTTTGGTAAGACATCAATATAGTCTCATCTTCATTATCCTTATTGATTTCATTTATTTCTTCTATTGTTAAATCTATGTTCTCATGAATCACATCATCTATTGGTGGATTAATATCTATTTCTGGTAATTCCTCTTCCTCATCAGTAGAATCAGCATGTAGAGAATTATCCTCTTCATCAAAAAGATTAGTATCATTATCACGTATAATGAGTCTAATTTCTATTCAGAATGTTGATGTATCAGTATCTGATGCTGAATCATCAAGAGGACTTTCTTCAATCTCTCTAACAATAAACTGTTCAAACAATGACCTACCTCTAGGTTGCACATGAATGACTTGCCACCAAGGATGAGCATCTAGGTTTTTATAAAAAATGCTTGTTCAATATGCCTAGGAAGAATATATGGTTCTTTAGTAGATCGCATTACCTTGGAAGAATCAATTGCCCAAAACCCAGATAATTCCTTTCTTATTGTAGAATTACTACCTTTATACTCCGCTCGATACCAATCAACCTTCAAAATGACCTATCAAAATATATAACAATAAAAACATCCCATTATTAGGTGCTTAAAAAAATAACTAACTCTAAAAAAAATATATAAACTTTTTTCTACCTGTTTGAATGTACGAAATGAAATTTTGTAGATACCAACAATAGTTCCTACGTAACCAAGTTCGCTATCTATAAGGTTCGTGTCTTTTGAGCTAGCACGTGATAGTTGCTTGAAACAAGCAACAATACTAGAATCCTCTGTTTTACGTAAAGAATCAATGGCTTTGATTCTAATATGCTGTCCAAAAGCCCACATATTAGTGAACATTCGAGCCTGCAAAATAAATTCAATTAGTAAATAGAAACTAACATACATATATGAAAAAAATAAAATATATATTTTAATAAAATTACCTTTTGTTCACAACCTATCATTAACTCTCTTTGCTCATCTGAGATTTCTTCATTATTTGCGTTGGCGCGTTGCAAACGACTATATAGCCAATCCGTGAAAGAAGGTATATCTGTAATCTCATTATTATCGAGATTACGTCTAGATCTTTTGTTTTTTCGCCTTTTACTTTGGAGACTTTGAAGTTCCTCGTAACTAAGGAATGCTTGCATGCATTCGCTATTATATGCTACAAAAGTAGAAATATTATACATTGATAATCTATACCAAGATTGTTGATTATCTTCTTCATTTCATCATGTGAGGTAGGAAGAATATTCTGACTTGGTAAAAACTTTTCAGATAATAACTTGTAAGTTTATCAAAAAAAGATATATTAAAAAAGGTAAATAAATATATATACATATATACATGCAGGTTTTTATTCTTACTTTAGATAAGGTAAGAACAAGAACTTGAATTGAATAGATACTTTTTGTCCGCGCATCTTTTAAAACTATTAATGCATCTTTCAAAATATTTACGCAAAATTTGGATGCCAGGATACGATTGTTTGTTTTGGATGATATGAAGTATGTACCTTCATTGAATGATTTGTCGATTCACACTTTCAAACTAAATATATGTGTGAATCGACAAATCATTCATATCCTCCAAAACAAACAATCGTATCCCGCCATCCAAACAATCGTATCCTGCCGTCCAAACAATCGTATCTTGTCAATTCACACATATATTCATATAATGGTGACCTGGATGAATCGCATGCACAGAGGTTACTCAAGATAGAGCAGGATTTCTCGGGTATGCAGTAAACCTCTTGCATGTCAATGATGAGCATCTGAACTTTAGGATACAAAGTGGACTACTCCATTGTAATCAGATTGTTGTCTCTTGAGTAACCTCTGTGCATGCGACTCATCCAGGTCACCATTGCGAATATTTGGAAAGATGCATTAATAGTTTTAAAAGATGCGCGGACAAAAAGTTTCCATTCAATTCAAGTTCTTGTTTTTACCTTATCTAAAGTAAGAATAAAAACCTGCATGTATTTATATATATATATATATATATATATTTATTTATGCATATATATATAAATAGATAGAAAATTGAAATTTATACCTTAATAGTGTCGAAACAGATACATTACTCCATCCAAAACGATTTTGAAGGTTGAGAATAAGTAAGCTCGCATTTAGTCGTGTCAAACGACTTCCTTCATATACATGCTTTAGACATTCCTCTCAAAGATATTTCTCATTTTTAGAAATATCCATGCTCTCACTGTCATTTTGATACCAATCCTCAATAAAATCTGCCATGCCATCATCTTCATCATTGTCACAGAAATCTTGTACTTTATCATCTTTTGAATATAGATCTTTCAACTTTGCATATTGCACAGGATTAGTTTTGTGTAGCCTCCTCATGGAAGCTTCTGATAAATGAGGTCTTACTGGTACTTGTGAATGTTGTGGACGAATATCATCAACATCATACGTTGGAATCTACACATATAAATAAAACTCATTAGTATTCCATAAATGAATAAAAATTAAACTTCAAATATAAAATTAAGTGTATAACTTATTAAATATGGATAGAAAATTTTTATTCTCTCTAGCTAAAAGGTGCTCTTGGAGGTCTACGCCATCCATAATTCACTAATAGTTCATCACCAGCATGTAATGTAGTAATACCATTGACAACTATGTATCTTGATACATCTCTACTCATGTATGGTGATTCATGACTATTTTCACGCTCCTCAAATGTGCAATCAGTCCTTGAACTATTATGTAACCCTTGACTACTATTTATTAAACCTGCTATATTTCCATGTGTGTAAGGTCTTCCATCAATATATAATCTTTCATTTTCTGCATGTAAAATCCTTCTACTAGTAAGGGATGTTGTGTTCAAGCATATTCCATAAGTACTCATGCTTTGAACATAACGTGAAAGTCGATGCCAATCTCCCCATCCATATATAGGACCACAAAATGACATAAGAGTGACTTCAGAGTTCGGAGGCACATACAAATCCTCTACAATAAAGAGACCACGACCAGCATTAGTAATAGTGGATGGAGCAATCATATAGCGATTACCCCAAAAGTTGAAAACCTCTCCATCTAAAGGAAGTGGTCCTCTATTCCATCCTCCATATCTTCTTCTATCATATGTTTGTACTAAAGAATGATCACGAGCTAGCAATGGATAATCTCCAGCCGTTTCATTCTCTAAACCAGGAGGTAGAGGATTTTTAGAAACCTCTGCTTGTAATTGATGAACAGTAAGTCCATGACGTGTACGAGGTATATTAACATTATGAGAAAAATCATCATCATCATCATCATCATCGAGCAAGTATTCCTGTATATCAATAATAATTTGATTTTATACATGGTTTTTAAATAAAATAATGACATTAATATATATAGAAAATACATACCCAAGCATTATCACGTTGACTAGGTGATGGTGCACGCTCAAAAGTACCATACTCTGCCTCATGTTGAATACATTCCAATCGTGGTCTTCGATACGTGCCATAACAAGAGTTACACCAACATATAATATGCTCTTGATAGTAAAATTCATCATAATTCCTATCGGAGGACACATGTGAAGTCGTTGCATGGGTAGGAGGTGGTGGAGTACCCTCTGATTGATCAGAATTTGCACATCATAAGAAACATAAAAAAAAATATAAGTTATGTATCCATCAAATATAGTTAAAATTAAATATTTCATATACTTACAGTATAAAGTCGTTGCACGATGAGGAGACGGTGGTGGAGTTCCATCTGATTGATCAGAATCTACAAATAATGGTATTTGATATTAATAATTTGATTATCTACATAAATAAAAAATCACATATACATATTTACACATACACACATATTCACATATACACATTTACACATACACACATATTCACATATACACAACTACATATTATTGTGGGATAAATGCATGTATTTTGTATGAATGAGTGTATATGCATGCATGTGTGTGTACGTATATATGTGGATATGTATATGTGTGTTTATGTTATATGTATGTATATGTGTATATATATACATATATGCATGCGTATATGTTTGCATGTATATGTGTATGTGGGTATGTGTATGTGTATGTGTATGTGTATGTGTGTGTATATATGTGTATGTATTCTGACTTTTTTTTCTGTTTGAGATTAAATTAACAGGAGATATTGTATGGTCGAAAAAAATAAGAGGCGAGCTAACATACCACCTGAGTCGTGGTAGTTTTTTCGTAGACAGCTACGTCTTCAGGAGTCATTTCCTCAGCAGAAGGTACACAAATTAATAATTTATATTTATAATTTTTATGACATTGGATTATATGTATTTACATTGATATATATATATTTTTTTTTCATTTCAGTTATGTTTTGAATTGTGTGTATGGTATTAAGTAATGAAGAGTTTTGTTCTATTGATTGTTATTATTGTTTATATTAATCATGTGTTTTAATACTTTAATTATATAATTCATTCATATGTGTGTACCTAAGTGTATATGTATGTGTGTGTATATGTATGTATGTGCATGTGTATGTGTGTGTATATGTATGTATGTGCATGTGCATGTATAAGTGTATATGTGTGTATGAGTATGTGCATGTGCATGTGTATGTGTGTGTATATGTATATGCATGTATATGTATAACTCTATGTGTATGTGTGTGTATGTGCATGTATATGTGTATATGTAGGTATGTGCATGTGTGTGTGCATGTGTATATGTGTTTTTATACTTTAATTATATAATTCATTCATATGTGTGTACCTAAGTGTATATGTATGTTTGTGTATATGTATGTATGTGCATGTGTATGTGTGTGTATGTGTGTGTATATGTATGTATGTGCACATGCATGTATAAGTATATATGTGTGTATGAGTATGTGCATGTGCATGTGTATGTGTGTGTATATGTATATGCATGTATATGTATAACTCTATGTGTATGTGTGTGTATGTGCATGTATATGTGTATATGTAGGTATGTGCATGTGTGTGTGCATGTGTATATGTGTTTTAATACTTTAATTATATAATTCATTCATATGTGTGTACCTAAGTGTATATGTATGTGTGTGTATATGTATGTATGTGCATGTGTATGTGTGTGTATATGTATGTATGTGCATGTGCATGTATAAGTGTATATGTGTGTATGAGTATGTGCATGTGCATGTGTATGTGTGTGTATATGTATATGCATGTATATGTATAACTCTATGTGTATGTGTGTGTATGTGCATGTATATGTGTATATGTAGGTATGTGCATGTGTGTGTGCATGTGTATATGTGTTTTAATACTTTAATTATATAATTCATTCATATGTGTGTACCTAAGTGTATATGTATGTGTGTGTATATGTATGTATGTGCATGTGTATGTGTGCGTATATGTATGTATATGCATGTGCATGTATAAGTGTATATGTATGTATCAATATGTGCATGTTCTTGTGTATGTGTGTGTATATGTATAACTCTATGTGTATGTGTGTGTATGTGTGTGTATGTGCATGTATATGTGTATATGTAGGTATATGCATGTGTGTGTGCATCTTCATCATGTATAAGTGTATGAGTGCATATCAATAAGTGTGAGTATGGTATGTAATGAAAATAACACAATTCAAATGATCTACAAATAATAGAAATTGTACTTACAATTGTTAGCCATAGTTTTTGCTTGGTTAGCTTCTTGAATAACCTGCAATAAAGAGAGAAAGAAAAGAGAGAGAGAGATAGAGAGAGAGATCTAGAGAGAGAGAGAGAATTCAAAGAGAGAAAGATGTAGAAAGAGAGAAACAAAGACAGAGGGAGACAATAACAGAGAGCTTAGGCAAAACAACAATTCTCCATATACTTGCTTCAGCTCGTAAGCGCAGCGCAATTGCGAACGTTGGAGAGCTCTTCGATCGGATGCGTGAAAATGCCGATTGCAGAGCCTCCAACGTTTTAATTTTTGTCCTTCAACAGATCGTCGTGTAAGCGATGCTATTCATCGTTGTATAAGCGACATTTTTTAGCGTCGCTTATGCGACGGTTAGCAGCGTCGCTTATGCGACGGTTTGTAGCGTCGCTTATGTGACACAAGAAAGCGTCGCTTAAACGACGCCTTTAAGTAGCGTCGTTTAAGCGACGTTGTACGGGAGCATCGCAATCCAAGTCGCAAATACTGTCGTTTTTTGCATTGTCTAATCGACGGTCCGCGCCCGATGCTAATTACGACGCAAGTTGCAATTTTATAGCGACAAAATTCTGTCGCCTTAATCATCGCTATACGCCCGTATTCCTTGTAGTGAGGGGGTTGTGGGCTTGATAGCTCCTCCTTTCTCCTCCTTGGTGCATGTAATTCCCTCCTCTACATTTTTCCTAGCTTGGATTGCTACGTTTTAGCTCCTCGAGCCTTGGATGACTCTCTCTTTTAGCCTCCTTGAGTATATGTCTCTTAGTCTTCAATGACCTACAATACTTCCATGCATTTGGTGTCACTTCACCTTCTTTTATAGCTTTTTGGATGCCTCTCCCAACTTTTCCACTACCTTAGGACTGCCTTTCCCAACCTTGCCTGACCTTGGGACCACCCTAAGTGATCTAAGTCATTATGTTTGTCTGCATTAAGGTCTTTTGACCCCTTTGTCCACCTAAAGCTTGCATACTTAACATTTTCAACGCTCCTCCTCAAGCTTAAGGTGGTAGTGTCCATATCAAGCAAGCTCATAGCCTTTGAAAACTTTTCTAATTTGGTCACACCCAAGCTTTTGGTGAAGATATCTGCAACTTGGTCCATTGTACCTACAAAATGAACATTAGTAGTCCCCACTTGCAACCTTTTCACTTACATAATGATAATGCACCTCAATGTGCTTGATCCTTGCATGATACATGGCATTCTTAGCAAGATTGCTTGACATGCTATTTCCATAAGTTGGAATTGGTCCAAGTTGAACAACAAAATCTTTGAAGAGCTTCCTAAGCCACATTGCTTCACATGTAGTGGCTAAAGATCTATATTCAACCTCTGTTGAACTCAATGCAATTGTGGGCTGCTTTTTGCTCATCCATGAAATTGCTTTTGTACCTAGCATGAAAACATAGCTAGAAGTTGACCTTCTATCATCAACACTCCCTACCTAGTTTGCATCACTCCATGCTTTTACTTGAAGTTCTTCATCATACTTGTATAGCAACCCATAGTTAACTGTACTCTTCACATACCTGCCCAGTCTGCATCACTCCATGCTTTTTACTTGAAGTTCTTCATCATACTTTTATAGCAACCCATAATTAACTGTACTCTTCACTCTTTTTGCATGATTGAGATGTGTATTTGTGGCTACATGCATGAATTGAGATAGAACTCCAACTATGTAGCACAACGGTCATGTCTTGTGAGTGTCGCATAGATCAATGATCCCACAATGCTCCTATACAGTGTCAGGAGCATTCCTCTTGGTCTTGTATACCCACTTGTTTTGGACTATCTTCATGCCTTCTTGCATACTAGTTCCCAAGTGTTGTTCTCCTTAAGAGCTTTGAGCTCTTCATACATAGCCTTCCTCCACTCTGCTTTGGTCTTTGCCTCATAAGAATCTGGCTCTTACTGGGCAATGGCATTCATCATGTATGCATAGTGCTTTGCCATGAAAGAACCATATGTATACCTTTGTGGGGGTGCCGTCTTCCTTGTAGACCTCCTCTCTTGACCTTTGGGATATTGCTTCTTGAGTCTATTGAGCTTTACATTAGGGGTAATGACCTCCTCAAGCTCTTCCTCTTTTGACTCCTCTTGAGCTTCCCTAGTGTCATATTTTGTCTCTTGCAGCCTTCTATACTTTGAAGTAGGGGATGATTTTTTATAATCGTAAGTGTAAGAGTGATCATATGAGTGCACCTTTGATGTATAAGCCTTTGGTCCACTGATTGTGATTGACTCTTGAGGTTGAATCTGCACATCAAAGTCTCGATACTCCTCTTGATCCTCTTCATCCAACTTTGTCTTACCCTTGTCTCCATACCATGACCTTGACTCATCAAACACAACAGTTGTTGACACATATAGCTTCTTTGAGAGAGGGTTGTAGCACGTATAGCCTTTTTGCTCATTTGAATAGCCAATGGACACACATTTCTCACTCTTGGGCTCTAACTTTGTTCTCACTTCACTAGGAACATGAACAAAGCATACACATCCAAATACCTTGAGGTTCTCCATGGTTGGTTTCTTGCCATAATAGACTTTGTGTGGAGTCAAGTTGTGCACACCACCAATTGGAACCTTGTTTATCAAGTAACAAGCTATATTCATAGCCTCAGCCCCATAAGAGAATCGTAACGTACATCCATTTATTAGACATCTAGCTATCTCACCAAATGCCTATTCTTCCTCTCTGCAACACCATTTTGTTGAGGGGTGCACCTACATGTAAAGTGCCTATTTATGCCATTGTCCTACAAGTACTTTGTGAATTCCTTGGAGAAATACTCTCCCCCTCCATCTGACCTCAATGTCTTGATGTGTGCATCACATTCTTTCTCAACAAGGGACCCAAAACTTTGAAAACATGAAAACACTTCTGATTTTTTGTTGGTAACATATAGCCATACCTTTCGTGAGTATTCATCAATGAAAGTGACAAAGTACCTATCTCCTCCCAATGAAGCCTCTCTACTAGGGCCCCATACATCTCAATGTATAAGCTCCAAAATCTTAGAAGATCTGTACTCACTCTTTGGAAATGGCTTCCTTGCTTGCTTTCCTAGCTGACGAGCATCACAAAGCTCATGTAGACCTTGGCCTTCAAGATTTGGTAGTCCCTGCACTAAACCTGCTTTGCACATGCTTTTTAACTTTGGAATATTGATATTTCATATCCTCTCATGACAAAGATCAATCTCTACAATCCTTTTGTGACCAGTCATCACATATACCTTGTTGTGTGTAGAAGCAACATCTAGTCAAAGCTCATGTAGACCTTGGCCTTCAAGATTTGGTAGTCCCTGCACTAAACCTGCTTTGCACATGCTTTTTAACTTTGGAATATTGATATTTTATATCCTCTCATGACAAAGATCAATCTCTACAATCCTTTTGTGACCAATCATCACATATACCTTGTTGTGTGTAGAAGCAACATCTAGTGTGAACAATCTACCTTCTTTCCTTCCCTTGGCAATGACCTTGCCTCCTTGCTTCACCCCACACCCTTTTGCATCAAATATAACCTGCATACCTCTCTCTACCATCTATCCTATAGAGATAAGGTTCCTGAAAATAGATAGAACATGAAGCACATCTTTAAGATTCTTGATAGATTTACCTTCACCTAGCTTCACATCTCCCACATGTGTAATGGGATGCTCAGTGTTATCTCCTGTCTCCACACAACCTTTTGAGTTTGGGACCTGCATATGAACAAAATATTCCTCCATATATGACATGTGATTAGAGCATCCAGAGTCTATGTACCACTTTGTGTCCTTGGGAGCACTAGCATAGCCATGTATCATGGCTAGGAGGGTCTCCTTCTCATCATCCTTCTTGGCATTCTTAGCATAATTCCCTTGCTCCTTCTTCTTCTTCTTCTTGCCTTTGTCATCCTTGAACCAACAATTTGAAGAAATATGATTCTGCTTACCACATATAAAACAATTCTTACCTTGATGAGGGTTGTTCTTCCCTTTTCCATTCTTGTCCTTCCTTGAAGATGATGCCTTGCTATCTCCTTCAATATCTGAATCTTCTTCCTTGGACTAATTCCACTTGCTTTTTCCTCCTTTCCCCTACTTGCCACTCTTTGCTTTGCCTTTGCTAGCATATAGGATGTGTGAGTGATCATCCTTCTTGGACGTGTCTCCTATGGCAACTTCTTCTGCCACTAGGTGTGGGATCAACTCCTCAAGAGTTGGTAGATTATCTCTATACAAGATTGTAGTAATAAGGGGTTTCCACTTGTCTTCCTCTCTCATCCCATTGAGAGTAATCTGCACAAGGCCTTCCTCATCTACTTTGCAACCAATGGATGCCAATTGCTCCCTCAACTCCTTCACCCTCAAGGTGTAGTCAACAATAGATTGACTACTACCCTCCTTTAAGGAATGGAGTTTATTCTTGAGCTGCATCTTTCTACTTCATATGGAAGTGGCATATATCTTCTCTAAGGCCTCCCAAACATCTCTAGCATGATCAAACTCTGATATATGACCAATCATAGTGTTAGAGATTACCTGTGATATGTAGAAGATAGCTCTCCTATTCCTTTCCTCCCAATCCTTCAACATGTTCAATTTTTGATTGGTGATATTTGGATCTTTGGGATCCACATTGGGCTTATCTTCATATCCGCACACAATAGGCCATAAACCTTTGCTCATGAGGTAGTTCATGACGAACCTGCATGGTTGATAGTTGTATTTGTCAAACGACTCCACTTTTTGACCTAGATCTACCATAATGAATGGGAAATTAGGGCTATACTAAAATGTACCTCTTATCCTTGATGTCCAAGCTTTTGTGTCTTCTCCTAGAGTCTTCAAAGGATGTTCCCTGCTCTGATACCAACTCATTGAATTTAATACCTCAGATTTGCACACTAGAAGTGAAATGAACCCAATACCTAGGTCCCTTCATACACCTTTTTTTCCACCATGTAGCAAAAATATGATTCACCTACCTTACACGGGTCCAAATCACCTAAGTTTTTAGCCATACTTAGTATGGTCCACAAGCTTTCCAAAAGCCTATAGAACACCTCCAATGTATCTGTTTAGGTCAGTCAACAACTCTATACGAGACAAAGAGACTATGCAGAGATGTCGGATATGCAAAAAATAGGGTTATAGAGATACACCAATTTCTCTGCACATAAAAGTGATTTCAAGAAGCCCTCTTAAAGAAGGTAAGGCACACATATAAGCTATAGAATGCACTTTAAATATCTTAAATTGGATATGCCTACAAAGAGTTACACCTATTATAAGCAAACTATGTTCTATACCTACAAGAGATTAGAGCGGGAGTGGGCTTGATAGCTCCTCCTTGCTCCTCCTCTATGCATGTAACACCTTCCTATGCATTTTTCCTAGCTTGGACTACTACATTTCAGCTCCTTGAGCCTTGGATGACTCTCTCCTTGACCCTCCTTGAGTATATGTCTCTTAGTCTTCAATGAGCTACAAGACTTCCATTCATCTGGTGTCTCTTCACCTCCTTTTATAGCTTTTTGGATGCCTCTTCTAACTTTTCCACCACCTTACAACTGCCTTTCCTGACCTTTCCTGACCATGAGACTGCCCTTAGTGATCTAAGTCATGACTTTTGTCCACATTAAGGTCACCCCTTTGTCCACCTAAAGCTTGCATAGTTAACATTTTCAACAATGAAGATGAAGATGAAGAAGATGTAGAGGAAGAGATTCCCAAACCATAAAGTGCAAAAAATGAAATGCTAGAAAATGTGGATTTCCCATAGACATAAATATTATCTTTATATAGAGTAAGATGTGCTATAAGGCATATATGCATTTACTAATAGATAGGTTTCATACATACCTCGATTGATCAAGTATGAAGGATCTATCAAGTATGAGAAAGATGCTTTTTTATAAAGAATGGAGAGATGCTATAGATGATGAAATGTAAGCACTAAGATATGCAAAAGAAAAAAAATATTTAAAAACTAAAGAAGTAAAGGGTGCAAGAAGTGTATGGAAACAAAGGAAAAGGCAAGAGTAGAAGATGAGTGGGCCATCAACATTATGTAATTTTCTCCTGAAACTACACAAGTCCATGGTCTTGAATGCTAAGGATCTCCTCTCCAACATCTAAAGCATGTGCAACAAAATCAAAGACAAATGAATTTTTTATGAAGATAGAAACATGTAGGAAAACATGCCTAATTAAGATTAAGATGAGGGAGATCTAGAGGAAGAGATTCAAAAACCATGAAGTGTAGAAAAAAAAAAAAGAAAAGGTGGAATCACACAAAGACAAATATTATCTTCACATAGAGTAAGATGTGTTATAAGAACACATATAATATACATTTACCAATAGACATGTTAAATACATATCTTCAATAGACATGTTTCATACATATCTTAATTGATTGATTGTGAAGGACCTATGAAGAATGAGGACTTTGTTGACAAAGAATGAAGAGCTGCTATGAATGATGAAATGCAAGCACTAAAGAAGAATAAAAATTAAGAAATAGTCCAAAGCCAAAAAACAATCATTGCCCACAAGTGGATTTATAGAAATAAAAGAAATATAGATCAATCTTTTGATAGAATAAAGCTAGATTAGTAACAAAGGATATGTCTAGACCATGTTGGAATCTCTCAACTAAGTGCACCTACTAGCTTCAAATGGATGGAGTAGCTACTCATATTTATTAATACGGGTATTAACCCAACCATGTACTTATTGGAATTTTAAAAACATGATGGGTTTGCAAGCCTAAGAACCTAATCCAACACCTCACCTAATACAATATTCCAAAATACACAATAACACACAAAAATAGTTCAATGGACTTTGTTTTTGCTTTATCTCCAAACTCATGAGATATAATCCTCCCTTGTCATATCTCAGAATGTTTTAACATGAAATAATATCACAAATCTAAGGTCGCATGGATTGAAAATGATGCACATATTTTATCTGCCTACTATAACTAATTTGTGCTCATTATATTGGTTGAAGAAACATGGCATGAGTGGATATATATCTCTTCAATAACCCCTAGATGTGGACCTAAAGATAAGTAGCAATCATGATGAGTACATTGAGGATCAGACTACATAGAGCCATTTTTAAATTCTTAAGTTATTATACAATGACTAGACCAAATATAACCTATATTATAGATGTTAAATCTCAATTCATGCAAAATCTCAATTCATGCAAAATCTCAATTCATGAAAAATCTCAATTCATGCAAAGACTTACCATGCATCTTCATGTAAAATGAAAATCGTCCAATTATTTGAAAAGTGCACTCGACATCCACCATGATTCAAATGATGTTTTTGGGTGTCCAATGGTAAATTGTGATTGGAAAGGCTTTTCACAAGATAGAAGAAACATTAGAAGTAGTACCTTGAAGAGTTTAAAAAGAAAACTATAATTCATGGACTATCAGGAAAGATTAAGTATACATCCTTTTTCAATGTAATACATAGAGTTATGTGGTTTAATTTATTTGCGAATATACTTTTTGTTTGTCCTTTAATCTTGATTTCATATCATAATATCTAGCATTTGGGCTGCCAACACTACATTACTCCATGCAAGGAAAATTTAGATAGAGATGTATTGCCACTAAGCGAGAGAAAGAGTGATGGCTGAAGAAATAATGGGGATAGTTTCTAGGAACTTGGTTGACTATGTATTATAAATTTTGAAGCTTATATGTAGGGAGATTGGTACTGCACATTTGGGCCCATAATGGATAATTAGGTACGAATCATATGTTGGGAATTTGGTTGACTATATTTTATGAATCTTGAAGCTTGTATATAGGTAGATTGGTTTTGCACAACAAGGGCCCGAAATGGATAATTAGGTATCCAGTACATGGTGTTATTTGTTAGAAGCATGCCTCTAGCATCCCCCTTGCTTATCTTTGCACATATCTAAAATAAATAATAAATGTCCTACTAATAAGTTGCTCTCTATTTTTATTTTAATTCTTTTCTTTTGGACATTATTTGCAACAATTTCTTTTGGAAAATATTCTATATGATACTCCTACCATGTGTTTTCCAAGTGATTTTTGACTCTCATGTAATATATGTGCACCCTAAATATTATATGGTGATATTGCATGTAGTTTATGTGAACGAACTACTAATGTTAAGGAGGATTCATTATGTCTTTGTTGCATTTCAAGGAATCAAATAGCTCATTACGAAATAAAATCATTGGTAGTATAAATTTGAATGATGTAAATTCATTATCGTGTTGAAAAATCTATGCTCTATTATAAATGATATTTGTAAATTCAATGGTATTATAAATTTGAAAGATGGATTTACTATCTTGTTGAAAAGGTTGTGCTCTAGTATGAATAACAATGGTGTAAAATTGTATAATCTCCTACTAAATTTGTCTTGATGAGGGTGTTACCTATTTTAGGTGCAAGGATGAAGATTTCATACAATGTTTGCTCCTTTCTTTCTTAGAGAAAGTCGATGACACCCTTTAGAATATGATGATTTGCCCTCCTTTAAGGATATTTTTCTAGAATTACATTTCCAAATTCTTTTAGGTTTTCAAAAATATTTCAAACGGCAATATGTTTAAGTCTATTCATCAAGTTGCTCTTCCAATTATGCTTGGAAGATTGAAATGAACACATGCACGCTAGAGACTTCTTTATCCCCCCCTTTCTAGGGGTTATCCATCAAGCCGCTCTAAGGATATGAACTCTAAATACTTTCATAATCAAGAGAACATCAAAAAGAGGAATTATAACTCATTTGGAAACACCCAACATGTAGGAATGGATGTGTTCATTCACAAATTCACTTGTAATATTGAAGATTCTTTCTCAAAACATGGAATCTAGGTGAGCAACATGAAGAAAATTGTGCATGAAGAAGAAACCATCACATTCAAAGAAAAATATATGCAAGACCATGAGATCATGGATGTTAGTGTCATCATAAATATTTGGTAGAAACTACCCGAATTGGGGGAGATGGAATAACAACAATGATGAGTCATTGTGTTGTAGGTATTTCATTCGGGTACATGATTTGTGACCAACAAATGCTTCAATACTAACATTTACTTATGTCTTTGACATTCGTGTACCTCAATCCCTGATCTATGCACTTGCATCTACTACAAACATACTCTTGAGAGCACCTTATAAAAAATTACTTTGACATGCTTCCATTCTCCTAACAAGGAATGACATGCACATGGGAATAGAAACTCACATTCCATTGTCAAAGATGATTGCATCCTCTCAAAAAAGTTATAAAGCCTCATACCCACCCTATCATTTATTCTAACGAGCAATATACGCAAGAGATGTGGGTAGTTATTTAGGAAGAATGCTTGATTCCCTCCGCAAGTCCTCTTTCATAGTAATAGCTTTATTCACTATCAAATAGGGAATGCTTGAACACATCGAGAAATGTGCTAATAAGCAAGTGCATTATATGACAATACCTCATCGAAATCGCTTTATATTGTCCCGATAACTTGTCTTTGTCCAATGGCACCTCACAATAAAGGATGCAAAACAGATATTGATACTCTGATGCTGACATTCCACATAAGAGCTTGAAGATCTCTTCCAAATCGGGAGGATGGCAATTTGATGAGATATATCACACACTTTGTTGAGGGACAAAAAGTTTCTAGAAAAGAGATATGGTGGGTGGTTCAATCAAAAGACTGTTGTAGGCCCGACATCATGTGCAGAACTAAGGAACCTTTCAAACAAAAAAGGTGGAACGTCTGATTGTCAATGCGAACATGCCTGAAAAGGAGTCATGGCTTCTTGTATTTCCAGAAAACCCGTGTGGTAGGAGCTACATCTTTTTCCTTGCCGAGAAGACTCTTTGAGGTTCACTCAATGGAATTCAACAGACAGGGAAAAGCAGGTGCTAAGTGAAGTGCGAGCGGCGATCCTATCCTCGCTAACATACGCTGGCTTCTATGGACTTCGAGCTCTTTCGTTTCCATAAATCTTGATCTCTCCCCTTTCGAAAAATCGTGACATCTGCTTAAATAAGCTAGTGAGAGAGAAAGAGGAGCGGCATTGCCTCACCGTCCATGTTCAAGAAAATTGAAATAACGACAGGGACCACGGAAATTGCTACACACGCTTGAGTGACATGCACTGCAATATTCTGCATCAAACCCCTGCTTTTGTGTCGTTTGTGTCGTATACTCTATTGTTGAGAAGAGTACTGAAAAATTCACGAGAGAAACTACTTCTGTTCTCAGGAAGGCATCTCATATCCGTCCAGGTGATGGACAGGCCTAAACGCTCGCCTGAGATCGAGTAACCCTAAACCAGTCTTGACAAATGACTAATCTGAGAACTGGTCGATAATGCGCGAACATGATTAACGTGTAAATTAAGCTTATGCTTCCTATTAGGCGTTCTGAAAGGATGTGCAGTCATGGTCGTTCCTAATCAGTACAGATGAAGAACAAGCCTAAACGCTCGCTTATCACCGAGAAACCCTATATTGATCTTGCCAAGTGACTCATCGATGCGAGACCATGTTTTACATTTAAATTTCGCCCTCCTTGTTACTAGGCGTTCTGAAAGGATGTGCAGCCGTACCCGTCAGGGAACCTTTTTGAGGCACGAACGCTGCTGATCGGACGCTAGAGCAGGCACCAGAGCGTTCTTGTTGAGGACCAGTTTGAATGGCCGTTTCTCCTTCATAATCTTTCTGCAGATTGTGAGCCTGACGACAGAAGAAATGAGCCACACTCCACCCCGAAAAGGAAGAATGGAGACTCGTATTGCTCAGCTGAAGTGACCTACGCACGGCACGCAAATCATCGAGGGAAACCCTAGAAGCTGCGGCGCAACTGCAGGCTGGAACTGACGGAACATCCTCGGGAACACCACACAGTGCGCTGAAGGAAAGGTTTGTCCTCGCATATAAATAGGAAAACTCAGAATTTGAAACCCGACCTCAGATTTGGATCCCAAAAGAAGTGGTTTTGAGACATTGGCGCTTATTTTGGCAAATTGTGTCACAGCCGACTTTTCTTATGTTTCAAAAATGGCGCCCTACTTGGGCATCTTCTTGATCATCAAAAAGAGAGTGATGGTTTCATGGACCCCATCTCCTTTATTCGGGAAGGTGGAGGGGGAACCTAACCACTACACTTCACACACAATCTTCTAGTGAGCTACAAGGAATCCATGTGTACCAAGTGGTCCAACAATCCCATGCATGTTCAAAGTCTATGTATCATGTGTATATGAATTATGATGCAAAGGACTCAAAAGCTTGTTGGCTAAAGCTTCTATTAGTTTGTGAGAGAGAGATCTCCATCCAAGTTCATGTTTGACCAAGTCCACCTTTCAGACTTCAAGGCAAGCTCAAAAAAATTGGGGATCATGAGTTTAAGATTCTTGGATGTAAACATTCATCCACACTTGATAATTTTTTGACATAATATTCATGAAAGCAAACGACTCAAACCCTAATACATATATCCCCCAAGCTCTAAGGTAAAACATAAGCATACATGTACGTATTAGAGTATCTTAGGCATATGCATTGTGAGACTCATTTTTGATTTTCTTCAAGAGAATGAACAAATAAGAGATGATGAAGTCACAAGACACTTGAGAGAGGTTAGAGAAGATGCAAAGTATGCACATAATGGACATGGTTTATGACTTCAAGAGGGTTGTTAGTTGGCCGCCGGATTGGCAGTTGTAAAATCAAGAATCTTTTTATATCCCTGCGCACGTACGAAAAGTTGTTACACATATACCTTGTAATCTTATATAAAGCAATGAAAAAAGACACTTCAGTCGTTCGGAAAGATCACCATACTGTCTGTCTGGGTGATTAGAGCTGAGCGTTACTATGGTGTTTGTTGCCTAATTTCTGAGTATTCTGTGTGTATCTGTGTCTCGTCTTGTCTGTTGTCTATTGGTATCTATTGCGGTTGTGAGTATCATCTACATCCAGTAGATCATTCGGTCTGTTGTCTGAAGTGAATCGTCTGCGAATCCTTATTGCGATTGTTGTGTTAAGTTCGCGTATTGCGTTAGTACTCGTTCTTGGAATGTTCTGCCAGTTGTTTGGTGAAGTCTGTGTAACTGTGATAGTGTTTCTAACACTGTGCGAGATCGTGTTGTCTTCAGCATTGAGATCTATCATCATACGGTAAGGGTTAAGCTACAGTAAGGATTTCTTGGGTTGCGTACTGGACCTTCAGTACGGTGTATCTGAAACAATTGAATTCTCTGTGTCTTCGGATGTTGATCCGATTGTGGTACCTATTCGGTAAAGGTTGAACTATTACTCTTGTCTTTGGTATTTTTAGTAAGTTTAGGTGCAAAGCAATATAGCATCTTAGTGTATTCGGTACACGTTGGCCGAGCTAAATCGTGAACTGTAAATGTCTAAGTACAACAAAATCTTGATAGAGCTCTCAGCATCAGTATATTACTGTATCTGAAGTGGTTATTTTGGGAACCAAGTATAGGGTCTCTGTTTTTACAGACCCCTTCCACTCCCAAGAACCCAAATAACATTTAAACGCGTTCTGACAGTTATAACACAGCGTTTAACACTGGCACCAGCTGTGGGAAAGTGGCAACAGACCAGATTGTTGCAAACCAGTTGTGGAAACGTGACTGTAGATTGTAAATCGACATTACTAGTACGCGATTAGTACCAAAAGATGATACATGCCGGTTACTCGATCCGGTGAAACATATCCAAAGAACAGACAGCCTTGGGTACCTAACCTACTAAGGACGCCTCCAGGAGGTAGAAGTGCAGGAAGGTCCAAACCAGTTGACAAGAAGGTAAAGAACGTTGGTAGTGATTCCGGTCATATTCCGGTGGAACGTACTACATCTCTGGTAGATTCCGGTACGATTTCGGCCCAGTCTGTCGAAGAGATAGTAACTCCAGAATCTACCAGGACGCAGCCTGAAGTTAGTTTAACAACATTGGGTAAAGATTCCAGTTTGTTTACGAATAGAAACGCTTTAGTCAAAGAAATCAGTAAGGGAGAAAAAGCACACTGTATTGGTGAAAAATCGACACATTCCGGTGATATTTCGGTAACAGTTGCTGAAAGATTGCAATTTTCCAGCGACGGTTATCATTTTTTGGTGAATCTTCAGCCCAGTCACTGCTATTGGGAGTAAGCTTTTCTACATTTGACATCAAGAAGGAATATAGCTTGTTCGAAGCTGAGATTCGAAACATACTGAACAAGATTATCGACCCGAAAAGTGCACCGGCTGACGATACAGATTCCGATGGTCCAGATACTTAGCCTCGGGATACAAAAGATAGTCACAATACAACCATCAGCACGATGAACAGGCAACAACAACAACAACAACAACAACAACAGCAGCAGCAACAACAACAACTATGCCCACCCAGGCTGACTCCAACAGGAGTGACGTACACCAAATTTGGTGGATTTCCAGGTGATGACCCAGATGCTCATGTACGCACATTTGAGATAAGTTACGCAGTGCTCAATCATCCACCTGATCCGGCATATAAAGCTATTGTCTTCCAATCTACATTGGTTATTAATGAAACAGCTAGATGGCTTACAGAATATGATATTAACCATTTCGGCACCTATGAAGCGGTAAGGGATGCATTTCTGCAAAGATTTAGGCTAAAGAAGAATCCAGCCGAAATTTTTGACTACTTGCAAAACAATAGACAAAAGATAAATCAAACAGTGCAGGAATATGCCACTCTATTCAGAACCCATTTGCGGCGATTGCCACCAGCACATGCCAACCTGCCGGATGACGTTATTACTCAATGGTTTATCAATGGTTTGACTCCACAACTTAAACAGATTATGATCATACGCTGTGTAGGAGCTATGACGCTAGATGTCGTGATCGTAATGGCTTTGCAACTTGAAAACAAGGTTGGAGGATTTACAGAAGATCTTGAGTGGTTAAAAGCAAATAGAAATGTCACCGAAGACCCGACCAGACAGATGTATTACACTACATGCAAGAATTCAGGCCATACTAGTGCCACTTGTGCACTTAATCAGTTGTTTTGTGCTATCTGCAACACTACCAGACATACCACCGAAAACTGCGCATACAACGCCAAAGTACAGGGACCAGCAACTGTCAATGCTATTATACAGGAACCAAGGTAGCCAGCCAATCATTATGTACCACCTCAAATGAGAAACAATCAGCAACAAGGCTATCGAAATTACAGAGGACAGAGAAATAACAACTACAATGCAAACCGTTGGCAGGTCGGACCAGCACAAGAAAATACCAATTTGCCACCACCTCGCTGCCATTTTTGTGGTGAATTTGGCCACATTAGAAGATTTTGTAAGGATGCAGCTGAGTATGATCAGAGGAAGAAAGAACGTCAAAACCCAATGACTAATATGGTACAAATCACACCAGTAGAAACGCACGTTGCAGTAATTCAGACCCGATCCGGTAAACAACTGCAACCAGCAGCAGAAATATTTGAACCAAGCATATGTGAACAACAAAGGATGTATGATAAGGCTAGTCAATGGACTACCGCAAAACCTCCGGTGTTCCTAGATCGTATTCCGGTGACCCAGGCTCCGTTAACCGAGGAAGGAACACAAAAACAGGATTCTAATTCAACAGCAGGCACATCATCTTCAGCAAGCGCATCATCTTCAGAATCTGTGGAAAATACAATTCAATCACAAAAGGCCTGGGAAATTTTATCTAAAGCATCCATTACTCTTCCTCTGGGCCAATTACTTGCACTAGTACCAAGAGTTCGACAACAATTCCAACAATAGTTCAGTCCTGTGCCTTCTTGCATTCCAGCAACAGCAACAGTGCAACCGGAACCTGATTCTACGGTCGATCATTCAGTTCCTTTAATTACGGTATGGTATAAAAATCATAAAATTATACAGGTACTACTTGATGGAGGATCTGGTGTCAACATTGCTACTGCTGCACTGTGTAAGAAGTTAGGATGGACCGAATTCGAACCAGTTCAGTTTTTTGTCAGAATGGCCGACCAATCAAGAGTTCATCCAGTAGGACTTGTACGAAATGTACCAATAACTTTGCAAGGTACAACATTTAAAATGACCTTTGTCGTACTAGAATTACCGGAATCCACCCTTGATTATAATCTCCTTTTCGGCCGTCCTTGGCTGAAGCAAGCTAAGGTGATACAAGATTGGTCTGCATAGGAACTCACTTTCAAAGATAATAATCATAAATACGTTGTAAAATTAGATGCTATACAACCTTGCGAGTTGCATGCTAGACTGTATTTTGCAGAACCAGTCCATATGCTAGATGGGTTGTCAGATGATGAAGAAGAAGAGTTTCTGAAAAATAACATTGACTTGATCTCCCTAGGAACTGTTGATCTACAATCTGTTGTAGATAATTGGAATACTGCAGTTTGTACGGTGATGTCTATAACAGAAAAAGATACAAAAGAAGATAAGGCTACCATAGATGACGCTGATCTACAACAACCTTTTAAGCCAGCTGAGGATACAGAGAAGCCTCGACAATTCTATGTTCCAGAAGATCAGCTGATCACCTACATTTTAGGGGATGAAGAAAATCCACGACGTGTTAAGATAAAGGAAAGCTTACCTGAGTTATTTCAAGCAGATTTAATCCAACTACTTCGAGAATTTTCTGATGTATTTGCATGGGATTACAAAGATATGAAAGGTCTGGACCCGTGCATCTACCAACACAGGGTCATGCTGAAGCCAGAAGCAAAGCCAATCAAACAACCCAGCTACCGGATGAACCCGAACTATGCATCACAGGTAAAGGTAGAGCTTGATAGTTTATTGAAGGTTGGATTCATTGTACCAGTAGAGCATGCTGAATGGATCTCACCAATTGTTATTGTCCCTAAAAAGAATAAGCAATTACAAATATGTGTGGATTACCAGAAACTAAATGCAGCTACGGTGCCCGATCCATTTCCGCTACCTTTTCTTGATACCATGCTTGATAGAGTAGCAGGACATGAAATGTATTCATTCCTAGATGGATATAGTGGGTATAATCAAGTTAGAATGGTTGAACAGGATATACCAAAGACCGCCTTCATTACCAACTGGGGTGTTAAGAAATGCCCCTAGTACTGTTATGTGGTTTGGGTTAAGAAATGCCCCTAGTACTTTTCAGCGATGCATGCAGGAGATATTCTCACCTTATCTTACCTCGTTTATGCAAGTGTATCTTGATGATTTTTCATTATTTGGTAAGATGGTAGCACACTTGTCCCATTTACGGTGTTGCTTTCAGAAGTGCATAGAATACAGACTCTATTTAAACCCAAACAAATCTGTGTTTGCGGTTTCATGTGGTAAATTACTTGGCCATATTGTATCAGCACAGGGCATACAAGTCGACCCGGATAAGGTTGCAGCTGTATTAGGAGCACCTGTTCCTACTACACCGAAAGGAGTCATGAGATTTATGGGTCAAGTCCGCTAGCATGGTCGTCATTTACGGTGGCTTGCTCATTTAGCCATTCCACTCAATCGTTATCACGAAGACTCCTAAACAGTTTGACTGGACCCCGGACTGTCAAATTGCTTTTGATCGTCTAAAGGGATTACTAACACAAGTTCCAATCTTACAGCCTCCTGACTGGGATCGCCCATTTCATGTATTTGTTGATGCTTCAGATATAGCAATAGGGAGCGTTCTAATGCAACAAACTGATAAATGGTTCAGGCCAGTTTACTATGCAAGTCGAAGGCTTCCCCTGCGGAAAAGAATTACTCTGTAACTGAAAGGGAATGTCTAGGTTTAGTGTACTATGTCAAGAAATTTAGGCATTATTTACTTGGCCGAAAATTTACTTTTCATATAGATCATGCTGCACTTATTTATCTGGTTCGGCAACAGCATCTAGGAGGTCGATTAGCGCGATGGGTTCTGCTTTTACAAGAGTTTGATTACGAAGTTATTCATCGGCCAGGCAATTCACATGCCTTGGCAGACTTCCTTTCTCGCTTAGATTCTGGTGAAGCTCCGGTCGGTGTGGATGACACAACGCCAGCAATTTATGTTTCTGAACCAACTAATAATGAAGATGTAGATCCTCCTGTGACGACTAATTACTATGATCAGTTATTAACTTTTTTAACTGATGGATGTCTTCCTTCTGCAACACCCCTTGCCATGCGTAGAAAAATTGCAGTATACAGTCGCAAATTTTGGTTGTTTACTGCACAATTATACTATATGGATCACACTGGAATTTTACTTCGTTGTATCCCTCCACACGAAGTTAATTCAGTTATTACTTTGGCTCACTCAATTCCTTTCGGTGGCCATTTTGCTGCAGATTTAACACACCGGAAAATTCTGCAGAGTGGTCTTTGGTGGCCTACTATGAATAGGGATGTATTGCAGTTTGTCAAAAATTATGATAATTGTCAGAGGACTGGACAACCTTTACAACGCCATTTTTTTCCCTCTACAGCCTGTCCTGCCATTAGATCCTTTTCAGAAATGGGGTCTAGATTTTATTGGACCTATTACTCCACCAGCAATACTCAGTAATAACCGTTATATTTTGACATGTACTGATTATGCTACCAGATGGGCAGAAGCTTGGGCTTTACGGTCTGCTACAGTTGTTGCGGTACCAAAGTGTCTACTGAACGATGTCTTTCCACGTTTTGGTTTACCACTGGAGCTTGTTACAGATCAAGGCACTCATTTTGTCAACAATTTAATGAAAGTACTCACACATTCGTTCCAAGTCACGCATAAATTTAGTTCTCCTTATTATCCGCGTGCTAATGGTCTAGCTGAAAGTACAAACAAGACTTTGATAAATATACTTCAAAAACTGATTCTGGAAGCACCAGAAAGATGGGATCAACTATTACCTGCCGCATTATGGGCATACTGGACTACATATAAAGTAGCAACAGGATTAACCCCTTTCAAACTAGCTTATGGATTAGAAGCCATAGCACCAATGGAGATCATTTTGCCAAGTTTACGAGTAGCCATCAATCGGAAACTACTACCGGAAGAATCTCTGTCATTTCGGTTGGATACACTCAGAGAATTAGACGAGCATCGATGGCACAATTTCATGACTATTCAGGAAGTACAGCTAAGACAAGCTCGAACACATGATCGATACCTGAAGACTCCAATTTTTACGGTGGGGCAACTTGTACTCTTTTACAATGCAAAGTCGAATCGCTCTGCTGGCAAATTCAAGTTACGATGGTTTGGTCACTACCGGATTGCTGAACAAGTGGGCCCAGCAACTTTTTGGTTGACCACTTTGACCGAAATTCCTCTTCCAAAGGTGATAAATGGATCAAAGCTGCGGCCGTATCAACAAGCATCTAATCCACACTGAAATGTTTCGCGGTTGGTCGCATCTTTTGGCGTTTTCTTTTCTTTTCTTTTCTTTTCTTTTCTTTTCTTTCCTTTTGTTTTTGCAAGCTTAATAAAATAAATCAATAAATACCCGCGTTTTGATACCTAATTATGTCCACCGCCACCCTGCCCTTTCGAGCTGTTCATGCATGCACACCGAAGTTAAGAAGTTATCATCTCAACGTCGCACGATGATTAGTAATTTTGATTACTCTCCACTACAGCGTTTCAAGTTACGATGGTTTGGTCACTACCGGATTGCTGAACAAGTGGGCCCAGCAACTTTTTGGTTGACCACTTTGACCGAAATTCCTCTTCCAAAGGTGATAAATGGATCAAAGCTGCGGCCGTATCAACAAGCATCTAATCCACACTGAAATGTTTCGCGGTTGGTCGCATCTTTTGGCGTTTTCTTTTCTTTTCTTTTCTTTTCTTTTCTTCTCTTTTCTTTTCTTTTCTTTTCTTTCCTTTTGTTTTTGCAAGCTTAATAAAATAAAACAATAAATACCCGCGTTTTGATACCTAATTATGTCCACCGCCGCCCTGCCCTTTCGAGCTGTTCATGCATGCACACCGAAGTTAAGAAGTTATCATCTCAACGTCGCACGATGATTAGTAATTTTGATTACTCTCCACTACAGCGTTTCTACTTAACCTTCTCCATTTCACCAAATATCGCTATTGTGTTTGCGTGCTTTGTATGATTGTGTATACCCTGTGTGTTTGCGTTTTGTGCTTGCTGTCATTGTTTGCGCCATGGAAGCTTTGGCTAACTATGCCGCTTTCTGTGATGGACTCTGCCGACGTAGGAGAGTTCCTGCGCAACCGTGGGCTATCCAATTTCGTTGAACTGCCTTGGCATTCAGTGGAATCCCACCCCTTCTTTGCACAGATCATCTCCGCCATCGCCAACACACCTGCTACAGAGCAGAGTTGGCCGATCACATCCTTACCTACAAGAACCGTAATCACCTTCCAAACTTTCGCTGAGTCGTTTCGACTCCCTTCGCAAGGTCGAGAAAATGGCCCGAACCTCCCCGTAGCAACCATGATACAATTATTTCCTAGGTATTCGTCAAATGAATACGCGATCCTATGTCGACCGGAACCTAAAAGATCTGCCCTTCAGTTCTTAGTAGCTATCCTAAACCTACAGAAACGTACTTATGGAATATCTCGTCCCTTCTACTCCGCCATAGACTTAGCCGCCCGAGAACCTGTAAATTTTGCATCCTACTTCTTCCACCACATTCACAAAGAATGTGTTACTATCATCAAACAGGTAAACAAGGGAAGAATGCCCAAGTCCCGGCTGCCACACATATTATCCTTCCTTTTTCCAACAATACTGGCAGCACAACCACCACCCCGAGGTCCTGTTCTGCGCCATGAGGAATCTGCACAACTTCTAGAGGATGATGAAGAAGAAGATGAAGAGGAGCTAAATCAACTCTTCCGCCGGAAGAGAATCAAACCGTGAACTGCAAATGTCTAAGTACAACAGAATCTTGATAGAGCTCTCAGCATCAGTATATTACTGTATCTGAAGTGGTTATTTTGGGAACCAAGTATAGGGTCTCTGTTTTTACAGACCCCTTCCACTCCCAAGAACCCAAATAACGTTTAAACATGGGAACATTTTGGTTACAAGAAATGGCTTTGTCAATATACAAATTGGGATTGGAACGTCTAAAACAAAGCTATTCTAAATGAACGGAGGAAATTTTGTGTTTTCGAGAACTTTATGAATATGGAGTTTCAATGTTTCTTCACTAAGCTTCTTATAACTCCTGCATTCTTCTATGGAGGAATGGAGAATCGATTTCTAAGATGACTAGGAAGCTAGATGCTAACATTCTATCATAACCTTTTTTGCTACAAAGTGGCTTGTGGCTTAATCTAGCCTAGAAGTTAGATCAGGGGAGAGTTCTCTAGGATCACACAAGGCAAGAGCTTAACCTCATGGTTAAGTTTAAAGTGTGTGAAACTGAAGGTTTTGGGTTCAAATCCCATGAATGGCATGTGAGTGTATTTTGCCAAAGATCTTGTAGAGCCTTCTAGAAGAATCAAAATTGGGTTACCTCAACTTAATTCAAGTAGTTTAGAAAACATGATGGACTTACTAGTAGTCACACTCAAGATAAATGGACACTTGGTAAGATGTGCTTAAGCATGCAAGTGCCATCTTGAGATAAGAGCTCTCACCTACAAACCCTGAGCTATGTAAAGGATCATTGGGAGCTAAAGAGCACCTCTACCTGATTATCATTATCATACTTTTGTGTTTCATTATGTCATTAATTTGAAAGGTCGAATTATATATGTTTTCATTCCATCAAGTTGTGGATGGAAAAGATTATTCAAGTGGCAATAAGAAGGTTATGGATGCTAAGGCTTCACATGAAGGAGTATTATGTATAGGATTGAAGTTTAATGAAAAGAGCTTCTTTTATTTTAGTTTGTCTCTATTTATAACCATGAATTGGCTTCAAAGAAGTGAAACATGTGGTGAGAATAGGACAAACTGCTAGAGTAGAGCATTACATTTGAATGATTTGGTAGATGCCTTTGTTGAGGATCATGAAGTTTGGATCCAAATCAAATCTCTACTATCAAAAAATCCAAGAAAGTAGATCAATCTCCATCATTTCAAGGGGATTCAATTCTTTATCTAGAAAAAGAATTAAATCCCCTTCACTTTTCTCGTGCTCCTTTTACTCTTGACTTTGATGTTCCACACATAGCCTACCTAGACATCCCTTCCACATCATAAAGATATAAAGGGGAATGAGAATAGAACATCAATAATGTTATTGAATATACTCTTGAAGGAAAGATGCATGAATTGTATCTCAACTTTGATTTTTATATTGAAGAGTGGTCCATAGAGAAGCTCTTAGAATACTTAGGAACATGTTCTTAAATGGGGCTCTATGGAAAATGTGGAAGGAAAGATGCACCATAGACTTCAGCGATTCTCCTAAAGGATGGTCCATAGAGAACTACCTAGACTACTTATGTAGAAGAACTATAAATCATAAGAGTAATCCTCCTTTTAGGCATAGGAGAGCAATCCTCCTCCTTTTAGGCATAGGAGAGAGTTCATGTATGAGGACAACAATCCTAAAAGTAGATGGATCCCACATGATGGGGATGAAAGGCTTCTTGGCCTCCTTTATACCTTTTCTTAACTTCCTTGTATGCTTATTATCTATAATTTAAGGCAGTTTGTTGAAGAAAACAATGTAATTAAAACAAATTATGCAATGGACCTTGCACCCCATGTTCACAATATGAGGAATTATCTCTACCAAAGGATTAGGTTCGACCTTGTGACATCAATATAATTATGAAGTGTGGTCATCTCTTCAACATCTATTCACACTATGGGTGAAGTGTGATCATATCTACAACATGTATTCACTTTTCTAGATTATCAATACATAAATTGTGTGTTGTATACATTTAATAATCATTCATCATCACCCAATTAGTTTTTTTGGTTATGACATCTTGAGAATGGATCAAGTATGCCATATTAGGAAGAAACGAGCACGTGGATATTGAGTAACATTCAATTGAACATTGAAATCGCAACCTCACAACATACATAGGAAACTAGGTTCATTCCAATGCTTTAAGAAGACATGTAGATTCACACTTTTTAAATTAATATTCAGATATTTTGATGCACACACGAGTAACGTGAAAACAACATAAGGTCCGGATGCATGCAGATACAAATGGAATGAAAAATCCCAAAATGGTGCTTATATTTATCTGTTATACAAGAAAAGTCATCACAAGATCACCATTAAAGCTGAGTTTGAATGTAAGATATACCAACACGGCACCATCACTCTATAATATGCAATGATTTTAATGTAGAGTTTGTCCACACACATGATTGATTTTGACCACTTTGTAATTCTGCATCCTTCAACATGAGCACATTTTACTACCATGTAAGGTGGATTTCCAAAGATAATTTTGTGCTAATTCTATAAGGATCTGCTTTCGAGAAAGTTATGATATGTAATATGCATGCTTTGAAGCTGGTCAATTCTTGGATATCTTCAGAGTAGAGAACATCCCTAAAGATTCACATGACTAGGCTGGCTGGGCTGGCTGCACTTTCCGCCTCTTGAGGCGGGGGTGAAGGTTCAATCCTCACTTAAAGCAAGATAGTGTGGACCTAAGGCCAACATAAAACCATTTTATTCGAGTTGAAATCAATCCTCTCTTGTGTTGCCCTTGAGATGTCTAACCATTGCTTTGTGGGATACGAGGGGTCCCATGGATACTATGCCCATTCACTTGTACAGTTGCAATTTCAAAGTTAAAGCTCGAGGGAGTAGGCTTTAAAGATGCACATGACTAGGCTGGATGGGCTGGCTGCACCTTCCACCTCTTGAGGTGGGGGGTGAAGGTTCAATCCCCACTTACAATAGGACAGTGTGGACCTAAGGCCAATGTAAAACCATTTTATTCGAGTTGAAATCAATCCTCTCTTGTATTGCCTTCAGGATGTCTAACCCTTGCTTTGTGGGACATGAGGGGTCCCATGGATGCTATGCCCATTCACTTGTATAGTTGCAATTTCAAAGTTAAAGCTTGAGGGAGTAGGCTTTAGCTGAACCTCCATTTACAAAAAAAAAAAAGATGTACATGACATGGTCCATAGAGAACATGTGCTATATATGCCTACGATTTCAGCTTCTGCAATGGATAAAGCAAAATAATGAGGATGATGACCAAAACAAAGGAATTAATCAACGATAAATCCACAAGGTGAAGTGCATTATTTAGATTAGAGCATCAACAAGGTTCTTATGAGTAAAAAATATTGGTTCTCTTCCAGCTATGTTCTATATGTACAGTTGTGAAATAGCAATGTCATCTAGATCGAAAGTTTTCTTTTATGATGTATGAAGTGTATGAATTCTACTACACATGAAATTTATGCAAGAGAATGTGACATCCTTCTTAAGGATTTTTCATTAGATTGAATTTTAACAGTGCACAAGTTTCCTTTTATGATGCATGAAGTGTATGAATTCTAATACACATGAAATTTATGCAAGAGAATGTGACATCCTTCTTAAGGATTTTTTATTAGATTGAATTTTAACAGTGCACAAGTTTGATGTCTATCACCTCTCTCATTCCAGTGCTAATGAATCACTAAAATGCTTCTCTTTTGATAATACTCCATCATGTCATGCTAGGAGGCAACCAAATCCTCCTCAAATTAGAAATCGAATCACTTGTTTCAATGGCACATATAACACACGTAAGCTTCTAAGTATAGCCATGAATTAAATCATACTTAATAGATATGGAACATTCTCGGATCCTCAAGAAGCATTTGCATCTTATTTGATCCATATGGATTTAGTACTTTACCCCCATTGATTCTCCATCAAGGTACAAGGTGAGGGTATAATGTCTGTTCTTAATCAAGACCATTGTCCGAATATCTGGAAACATGGAGAAGGTCCATGCGGATTAGATTTGTTTGAACAAGACACAGAATTAAGAGGCCACGGCTAGATATGCATCTCATCAACGTTTGAGGGCAAAATTTCCCCCACACTTTCCATACACTTGTTTGATGATTTCTATTTTGAAACTCAAGCCAAAACAAATGGCAAAGAAACACACACAAAAAAATGGAGCTTGACTAAGCCCGGGAGGTGGTACATCTTTTTGCAGAAGAATAAATGCTTGCACATTCTTGTATCTTATATCTTCCTTTCTCATATTTGAAATCTATGCAATAAGAGAGGTGAAGACACCTCATATGGAGTGCATATAGCTTGTGCTCATACCCTTTTGGAATCACGGCAAGAGTCTCTACTTTTTTAATAAGATACTAAATTGAAACATCATATATGAAATAGTTAAAAAGAATATATGGAGAAATTTGTCCCCCTTGTTGTGGGATCATTCTATCTTTGGTAGGCTATCTTCAAGGTCAAGCCATTCCTTTACATACATGGAGGAGATCATATCTTTACAAATACATGAGAGCCTCTATTGAACTAGTAGCCTACTATCCACAATAGGCCTTTGTTGCTCTTTTGGCCCTCTTGGAACTCTATTATGAGGTCATTCATTGCTAGGAAAATAAGCCTATCTTGGGCTCTTTATTCTACCATCTTGTAAGACAAAGTTAGTAGCTGGTGCAGGTAATGGTATGCATGAAAGGTTTGCTGGTACAATGTCTTGTAGAAACAGGATCATAACAGGCAGGTGAATTTCTATTCAGTTGTTTCGATGGTGAATGCTAGGGTTTTTGTCGCTTGGGGGCTAAGAATCTCCATTATCTTCTTCTTCAAGTGCCTCTCGACTTCTCTGGTTTTTCTTCTGCTTTCGTACAGTCCGACTATCAAGGCTTCACCTTTTTTCCCCCTTTTTTTTCTTCATGAAATTGTGTGCTGAGGCCCAGTGAATTGCACTGTTTGTTTGTGCTGTGAAGAGAGTGCACATATTATGCGTGTGTGTGTGTATGTGTGTGTGTTTGTTTGTGGGGAGTGTGCGAGCTTCCTCTTTTTCCCGTTACTCACCATAGCCGCTATTCACTCTTGCATTCACTGTCGTGCAATCTGTACATCTCCTGCTTCTCCAATTCGCACTGGCTCCCTTCTTGTTTCTGCAATGGCTCTTATTCCGCTGATCCCTTTTCTCTTCTCATTTCCAGCTTATGCCCTGGCCGCACAAGGCTTCAGTAGTCCAGCCTTCCTGATGCGCCTCCCCCCTTTTTCCAGTGCCGCATTGCCCACTGCTGATTGCTTTTCCTCTGCATAATTAATTTCTTTTGGCTGCCGCGTGCGCATTCGTTTGCTTATTCATTGAGATCATGTTCCTAGTGAATCGTAGCGGTTGTTACATGGATCTGCACCTCTTGAACCCTATTTCCACCTGCTTAATTATGGGGATGTACTGATTTTTGGGAACGCGGCCCTAGTAAATTTTGTCGAGAACCGCAGATCAATGCAGCGTCAATGTTTGCGAACATGAAGCTGTAAACGCTAACTCCGAATTACATGACCGAGGGGAGGCCCGATGCTGAAAAGGTTATTATGGATTCTTAACAAGCCGTAGCATAGCTATGCCTACTTTTGATAATGTAACTAGGTGGAAAAGAAGTCTGAAAAACGCGTGCTCATTCAGGCATTCGTGGATCAATCAGTGATACTGCAGGTCTGCAATCCGTGGCCCCGTGGCTAGAATTTCTGAAAAGAGACCGAAGCAGTTCTTGAGATAATACAGCCAATGTTCGACGACGCGGGGAGGTTCATTGTGGAGAAAGAGCGGATTGAATCCGCATGTGAAGAGGATGAAGTTGCAACTGCAACTGTTGGAGCGGGGTTCGCAGCAACAGCGAGCAAGTTTGGAGACGACGATGATGAGCTGGCAGTGCTGCCTCGCCACACCAAAGTCATTGTAACGGGAAATAATCGTACTAAATCAGTGTTGGTTGGTCTGCAAGGTGTTGTCAAAAAGGCTGTCGGATTGGGAGGTTGGCATTGGCTGGTACGAACTATTAGTCCTTTCTGATTTTCTGGAATGCGAAGTATACGATTACGTTTAATTTGGCTGCTGAGGAAACCCTCGCTCATTTTTTTTTTTGCACATCGGCAAACGTCGTCTCTATATTGCTGTTTCTTGTAGGCCTAAGGTTCAGAGCCTGTTTTTGCGGCCGGAAGTATCATCTATATTACTTTTCTTATCTGCGTTGATTTTTGCGAACTCCAATTTGACTCTCGTACAGAAAATGTTATCAACAACTTACATTTTAGCATTCAATTCCTCTGTGTTAGCAATATTACTGAGTTACGTAGGTTGCACAGCTAATTCTTCAGGATAGGTGTTAATTACATCCCATATGTGGGATCGAAACACCTTTGGATGGTCCATAGTTATTTTGCAATGGGTCCTATTGTAATAAATCTAATTCGATGCGAGTTTCATAGTGTCCAAGGTAGTGTCTGTACATTCAGGGATGATCAATAGAACTGTAGAGGTAATCAATGGGCGACAAACTTTGACCACTATTTTCGGATTCACAGTTCAATGTGATAATATTTGCATTCTCTTGTCATCTGGAGCACATAAAATCCTATTTCGAGTCTGCGTTGATTCCAGTAGCTTGGTCGATCAAATTGATGAAAAAAAATTCTTCCTTTTATTGATCAGCCGGCATAATTATTTGGTTAAATACTTGATTGTGGATCGAACTGACCGAATCTTTTTCGATCTCAATAGCCATAATGGGGACTATGAGATGGATCTTCTAGGCATTGAGAGGCAGAATAATCGAGTTATCTTTAATCAATCTAACCGTATCGAACTATTTGGATCTAAATGTTCGGTTTAAATTTCATCTATCGTTTTTTCCCGATAAGTATTCGCACAGATTCACACACAGACACACTTTCACTTGTGCAGTGAACCATAGCTGCAATATGTGCGAGACTTTGATGTAATGTATCCGCGAAACGTTTCGGTTTCATTAATCGGCAATACGATGACCTGTAATTTGGAACACGAATGGCTTCACTTTCGATATTGTGTGATATATACGCTGTAGCCTCTTCTAAATATCTTGAGATCACTTCGATCTAATCCGGAAAGGATTTTGTTGCTAGAAATCAGATCATGTGCGAGGTTAGCATAAAATAATTGGCGAAACATTTCGGTATATACATGGATGATAAGATTATCTATAATTTGTGACACCAATGTTTTTCTTTAGATGGTGTGTGATACTGTCTCTGTAGCCTCTTCGAAATGCCTTGAAATTCCTTCGATTCTACCCCGAAAGGAATTTGTGGTGTAAAATTCAGATCACACGATGAGAATCGGTTGCATAAATGGACGAGGCACCTCCACTCCATTTTTTTGGTTAAGCAGCATCTTGCAGATGGGAGTGAAGTCCTGTGTATCATCACCACTTCATTCTTAATGTGCGAACTATGATATTGCAGCTCATAATTTCCGATTGAAAGATGGGCCTTGTATACGTGTGAGGGCCAGAACGAATTCTTTGATGCAGTTTGCTTGTGTTATTTTTCTGCATCCCTTGGTTACCTGTTCCATGTCCATGCGCTCGGAGCGTGTTCCCAAAGCGTGAACTGCACGTGGGCATTTTGGACCTCAACACACCATAGTTGTTAAAATCAGATACTAGTTACATGTTCTCGAAGTCTGGCGATTGTGAAAGCAGAATCTGCCTTTGCTTGAATTAAGATTTTTTCTTCACCATGCGTTAAGGAGCTTGATGATTTTCAGGTTCTTACTAATGGCTTGGAAGTGAAGCTACAAAGAAACGCATTGAGTGTACTTGAGCCACCGACTGGCTTAGAAGAAGACGATGATTCAGATGATCATCAATCGAGCAAATCAAATTTAGGTAGGTGCGCTTCGGTACATTGGAATACTACTCTGCTTTCAGAAGGTGCCGCCTTTCTGTTGTATAATATGTTAGCAACAGAATCTAATCTCTATGAGCCTCCTGGCAGTGTGATGTATTGAAGATCTGATCTTTCTGTTCGCTCAGATGATGTCCAAAGACCGTTGAAGTTAAGGTCACGGGTGCAGAAGCATGGAGGATTTTCGCGAGGTGGAAATAGAAACTCGACGAAGATGCTTGCTTCTGATCCGTCCAAGCTGATGGTAGGTGTTTAAACTTGCAGCCTTCAGTTTCAACAGCTAGGCTGTTTTTCTAATACACGTGTTTTGTCTGTGCAGAGAGTAGACTTCAGCAAGTTTGAAATGGCATCCCTAGTGAGATATTGGAGACATTTTGATCTGGTCGAATTAAGAGTCTTACTCTGCATTCATGTAGTTTTGTCATTCTTTTGCTAATCGAATGACTCTTGTAATGTACAGGTAGAGGTAGGCCCTAATCCTTCAAAGGAGCAGCTTGTCAATGCTATTGAGAGGCACTTCATGTCACTGGTGCGATATTCTTCTGATTCTAATTTAACTTCGTATTTCTAACCCTTCAATGCGTGTCACTCAGCATCATAGAATAATCAATATCGCTTAGTTCAATGGATGATTCCGATATGTGCTTAGGACATGTGCTATTAATTAAGCTGTCACATATCAAGAATTCTGTGGTTTCTTCTCAATACTCACTTGAGCTCAATGTTTGATGGACCATCCAGCAATTGGATGAGACACAGGTTATCATCAGCTTCATGCAAGCAGCAAAGCGGCTGAAGACTATTTGTGGATGATCCTAACATAATCAACCATTCTTTAAACTGAACATCGTTCACGCTTTTACCTGACAGCTACTACAGCTTCTTACACATCATTATGTGATCAAGGGTCCAACTCCATAAAAGACAATAATGCCTTGTTATGCTAATTAACTTTATTGCACACACTGATCCACAAGCAAGATAGAGAAAAGGTCGTCTGGTTATGGTTCTCATCCAACCCTCGATGATTTAGCTCAATGGACAATGTTTATCACAGTATCTTAGTGTAGTTGTATATAGCGGAGCAATCGTCTGAATACTTGACCGTGCCTAACTTGCTCAACCGTTCTGCAGCTGCTATCAATGCAGGTTTTTGTGGTATCTTGCATACGAAGCAAACTTACCTTCTTGTAATTTGGTGAAGTGGTAGTTTCTGATCTTCTCCCCGAGTTCTCTTATACATGTTGTCCCTAAATCGACATTTTTCTGTGTTGTCTTCTTGATCATGATTTCGGTGTGCATCCATGAAGAAAGAGCACTGTTTTCTTATCCTCTCCCTCTTCTTTCTCCCTTTACATCTCTTATTGTTAGAAGGCCTAGTCATCGAGAATTTAAAAATCACATTATATAATAACAAAATCTCGGTATAACATGATTTAGGGTTTTCAATTTTCAGATGAGTCCCTGTTACTTACATAGCTTCAGTTGTCACCGATCTTTCAATCGTCTGACCCCTACTGAACGGAGGCTGCTGTAGGTTTCCATCCCTTCTCGCGCATTACGTTTGCAGAGGTCGAATTCGACCCATAAGCTTGGCGATAGATGATGTTTATTTTGTGCACATTGACGGGAATACCTAGTGTCAAGTTGCACAGCTGTAATGTAGACAAGTCATGGCCGAGCAGCTTTTGAGGT